>BPLR01000423.1:0-59154 GCA_021605095.1 Caerostris extrusa | reverse complement strand
TCAGTTTAACTATTTACTCTAGTTGATGAAAGAGACAACTTCGTTGTTCTCAAAAGGCGGGTAAATTTGTCAATCGTGTTCTTAAATTAACCATAGACCGAAAAACCATTTTTACATAGATAAAAAAAATAAGCAATCCGGCGGGAAGTTTGTAAAAAATAAACAAAGACTCTTCGTCGACAACACAATATTATTTTTATTGAACTGCATTGTTGGCAACAAGAAGAGACAAAAAAAAATCCCCAAGAATTTGCTTTATCCCCATTCATAGAGCAATCTCAAATTAACTTAAAAGCAGTAAAAAAAAGAAAAATTGTTCGTTATAAAAATACCTGAGAGCGAACTGTTTCAATTTAGGGACCTGTATTTAAATTACGTTATGTTTAAAAAACTACAAGCGAATAAAAAAAATATATTCTTACAGGCTAATTTATTTAACTATTTTTGTTGTTGTTGTTGTTGTTTTAATCTAAAGAACTTTTTTTCTTCTTTTGTCTGTTCTAAACCATTTCCAGTACCAAATTTCTTCTATATTTCTGTTATTTAAAATTTGCCATGGAACAGATTTTTTTTTAATCTTCAAAGTGATATTTTTTCCCCGTTACGGTTCCAGAAAAAAAAATTCAATATTCTTTTCTCCTTTCCTAGCAAGTGTTTTTTATCGTTTGCATGTGAAGAGTTCGGTCTTTAGAAGTAATTATAAAGCACTCTTGAGGAAGAGGTGCATATGTTGTTCGTTTTGTTCTTAGAATGAAAACAATTATAGAAAGCATTGTGCATTCCAGAATCATCCACGGAAAATTAAACAAAAACAAAATTTAGAGTCTTTATATCTTGGTTTTTGATTCAAAATGTTACTTTTCTTGCAGGTCATGCTATCTCTTCCAATGTGTGATTTTTAACAGCTAAAAATGTAAACTGTAACTTTTAAAGTTTATCCCCTTCCTTTTTTATTAAAATGTACAACTACTATACACATTACTTATACAAAATATTATCTATGTTAATTATTATGAATCTTTTCATTAAAATATTCTTTTATATATAATTATATTATTAAAAATATATATAAATTTATAAAATCCATTAGAACATTTAATAATTTACATAAAACTTGTAGATATGTATGACTAAGAATTGTACTGGCTCTGTAATTACAGTAAAATAATTTATTTCAGCAAATTACGTTGAAAAAAAAAGATAAACCTTCAACCAATTTGATAATTTTCACTCAACTTAAAATCACATAGATCTATGAAATCAGAGATATAAATACTAAATCTAAAATTTAATCATTCAAAAACAATAATTAAAATGATGAGAGTCAATTAAATATAAATTATTTCTTATATTCAACATGGATTATTCTAAAAATAAATAAACATGATTAACAATAATAATTTATATATTCATAATTTTTCTAATTATTTATATATATATATTATATATATATTATTTACAAATCTAAAAACTAAAATTCATTTTGAATTTCATTTTATATAAAAACATGATTTGATACTTATTTCTAGAAGAAAATTGCAATATAGAATAATACCGAGTTATAAATTGACTACTATCAATATCACTGACACATTGACAATGTATTGAAGACATAAAATCAGTGACGTTCCGTTAAGTTATTGATTTTATCAAAAGCACTGATCATTAATAATGATTCAATGACAATGTATTTAAAGACATTGAAAATCAATGATGTCCAGTTTAGTGATTGACTGTTATCAACATCTTTGATTAATTAACAATGTATTGAAATAAAATCAGTGATGTCCCGTTACGTAACTGACAGTATAATTTATTTATTTTTCTAATAAATGTAAGTTAAATTGTTAAAATTTTAGTTGTAAAATTATGGAGCATTATCGATTAATCAGGAAAATCCAGTAAGACATTTTTGTGTACACACATGTAAAAGAATTTATAATATATATTATCGATTCTTTATCATTAAATAACTGAAGTGACAAATGTCATATCTAGTTCTGTACCTCTCCTTTCGCCTAGTACTCTAGACGTTTCCTCTAGTCCTGGCATTCTCTTTCACTTTATGCAATTTATGATATCCTTTTCTCCAAACAATTTTGTAATTTCGTGATAGCGTCCCCTCCAAATATCACTCTTTTCCAGGAATTGAACAGAATACCAAACAATCTCACCTTAATACCCATACAGACTCCATGGGATTTTGAAACATTCTTTCTCCATCAGGGTGAAGTCTTAATCCTTGTTAAAAATAATTTTCTTCAAACCAATCATAACGAATATTTGTTTTTACCTTTTTTATGGCATGAATACAATATGCATTGTTTATGGGTAAATAAAAATTGAATGCAGATTTATTTATTTATTAGCTGAATTTAAGTGAAATTTACTTTTTAGAATTTCTACTACAGATTTAAAGGAATTCATTTGAAAAACAAACAGGCATTTTTTAAGATAAAGTCTACCAGAATAGACAATCTTTGAATTTTAAAAAAAAAGTTTACAATCTGACATTAGCATAAAAGGGCATTTCTGAAAATTGCAGTGTAACATTATGTAAAGAAAAAAGAAAACGACAACTTTCTTACGAATTTAGAATAAAAAGCAGCATAATACTATATACAATACGGGCATGTAGCCCAAAAGAGTGCAATTTATATTGTCGCACATCTGCTGCAGCGGCAAATTCCTTCCAGACCAAATTCAATCTACATGGCAGGCGATATTTCATCGTTGCCAGATTACATCGGATCATTCAAAGACGGAAAACAATAACAAAATGGACGGAAGGGTAAAATGAAGGATGGTGGGATGCATTGCCTGGGGATTGTTTATCTTTTGGAAAACGATTCTGTATTGTTAGAATGAAATCTTGTTTTGATGGGGAAGAAATATTTTTTAAATGCATTTTAAGACAAGAAAATTGTTTCCCGCATCAGGAGAATAACAACTTTACTCGAACAATAAAAAAAAAAAGTTGTTGACAGCATTAAAAAAGCTCGGAATAAACTAATCTTGAACGAATTTATGCGAATAGTTTGTGTTCTAGAATATTTCGGTAGAATAACCATCATACTGTAAATTCAGGGCAATTTAGGAAAGATGGAAATTTTAACCTCTAAAAAATTTTCCGAGTTTAAAAGTTATCTTTAGAAAATAATTTTGAAAAAGAAATCAGCGCAAAAAATTTTGTAATTCTGTTGGCTTTTAAACATAAAAGCAACTTTCAAGTTAGCTGTATAATATGATGAGAATACCAAACAATGCATTATAAATAAAATAAATTGAAACGAAGAATAAATACAAAAGAATAATCTTTCTCCATCACAATTCAAAAATAAATTTATTTATTGAACATAAATTATTCAAGAAACATTTTTTACTTTTTTTTTTTATATTTTTCAATATTCATTGTTTATTAAGTGTATATTATTTTTTATTGTTCTGAAAATGAAATTTAAGTAAGAATGCAAATTTCACTGTTTAAAGACATTTAATTACAAAATTTTTTTAAGTTAAAGTACATAATTCACATATTTTCTAGTATCTATTTTCCCTAAATGCATCTTTACAGAATAAACTTGGGCCTTTTTTACTACCCGTAAATCACTTATTAATTTTAACCTATTTTGTAAATAACCTCACAAAAACGACAACTTTCTTAAAATTTAGAGTAAAAAGCAATCATAAAAAGTATATACATTGGTTGTGGTCGTATTTACCAAAAGTACTAGGAAATAGAATTTCTAGAAGGGCACTACTACACCAAACCACATCACTGTACCTAGAACTGAGATGCCCCTATACAGTTTGTGAATGATGTGGGTGAACAAGTCTGACTAGACTCTGTAAAATGAAGCTCTAAAGCATTGACCGGGACCTATCTTAAAATATTACGAACCACTGAAACCTTCATGGTACCGGGGGAAGAAATAACCTTTTTTTTTTTACGGCTTTTAATTATAAGATGATTATATACCTTTGACCTACCTAACCTCGTGGTGCATTCCGAGCAACGTGAGCAAAATGATCTACAAACACGGACTTCAATCTGGCTCTCAGTGTGGGTTTCATAGAGTTCTGTAGTGTAATGCAGGTGGATTGTCCCAAAACAAGAGAGAGATATTTAAAAAATAGACCCTTTTGCTCCTTAAGATGCTGTCTTTAAGGTGAAGGATGCTGCCGCAAAAAAATTACAAGCACTGGTACGGTTCTATTCATGATATCCCTGAATGGCATTATAAATAAAATAGGTGGCATTGCTAAAAGCTTTTTGTGGTCGCGATTGTCCCCACAAGCACCTTCTCAGAATTAAACTGGCTCTTGACCAACCTATTGTCTTTATTGGGATAACCAGGAAGAAAAGGATATGTCTCACCTTGCTTCCTGTTCTGTCTCTTTATGGAAGTGTTATTGGATTGCCAGACTTATATTGGTGACTTGGTTTTTTGTCATTTGTTTCTATCTTGCTCTGTGCATTTTTTTATGATATATGTTGCCCCGTAAACTTGCCATTAGAAATAAAAAAATATCTTACTACAATTTATTTTTATCCACAAGATTGTTGTAATAATAACTAATGGGGGTATTCTATATACAACAAAAGAAAGGTTAAAATACAGAGGATAATTGTATTTACATAATTAAAATTGTTTGGAATTTAAATTGTTTCATACTATCATATGCAATATATATATATAGTGATACTATTCTAAAAAAAACGTTATGTCAGTATTCTAATTATAAATAAAAAAGTTATGAGATACTTTTAGAATTTACTACTTAATTTTGAATCTGTTAAGAGAAGTTTGAATAAATAATTAATATGCTTTCATATATTGAAATATTTCATCCCAAAAAATGTTTATATTTTGACTGTTCCCACATATTTAATTGGAGACAAATTTACTACAAACTCATTATATTCGAAGACGTAAGCATTGAAGCAACAAATGGAGTTAATTAAATACAGTTAGGTTGACAAAAAAAAAAAAAATCTAGCAGAAGTCAATGGAATTTTTGACTATTATTCTAAGAAAGGCAAACTGAAATGAAGCGATAATTCATTTACTATTGACTCAAAATTAAGCATAATATAATATGATACGGTTCATTCATGATATCCTTGAAATCACCAATAAACTTCTGGTTTTTCCCGCACATTCATAAAATTATGAATAATTTCATTTAGCGTTTGGTGAAGAACATTATTCTGGTACCAAGATGGCGCCTGAAGACAGTAATCCAATTCTTTGCCCAATCATGGACAAAAATAATCCATCTCTTGTTGAAAGGTTCTCCTCCAAAGATGTCTGGAGATTCTCCTCCGAAGGCGACAGGTGTTTATATCTTGCTTCTTCACATTTCTAATCGGGTTACAAGGCCCCCTTTCCGTTGTGAAAACAAAATGGCGCAAATCGAATCAATTTGCTATTTGTTCCGTGGTCGCCATTTGCACCAGGCGATTTTCAGAACTGTAGCAGATAGATAGCAGGAATAAAGGATGCATAAAATAAAAACAAAAATTGTCTGGAAATTACAGATTTTTAATTAAACATCTACGTAATTTATTGATTTACAATTAGCACATTTGAATTTTTTAACTGAAGAAAGAATGAGGATAAAAGAAAACTAGACTATAGACTAGAAATTATATTTATTTATTAACCGTATTATCAAAAATTTTGAAAAACAAAATAACAAATCGAATTAGTCTAAATAACTTCCATCTTTAACAGCATGAAAAGCCTGATGGCCGAGTGACTAGTGGTCTGCCGCTGGGTGCCACAGGCTTTCAGGTACAAGTCCTGACGGTGCTATGGATGTTTGTAGTGATTCAGAATCCACTTTAAACTGCACTATAACTTACTACACCACACCAACCACATCCCTGTGAGTAGAGCTGAGAATTTTGACTCCTTTTCTACAGTTTGGGAATATTGTGGGTGAGAAATCTGATTGAGTTCTGTGATGCTCTACACTCATATGAAGTCGGAATGTGAGTTTAAAGTGGATTCCTAACAGCTACAATCATTTATGGTAATTTCATTTTTCGAACCCCAAAATTTCTTGTACCGAGCGCCAGAAATAGCCACTCTTTTATCTGGGCCCGGTATAATATGCCTGTAGAGCATTGGACGTAGGGCTAGAATAATTCCGATTTTGAATAGTTATTTGTATTCTTATGATTTTTTTTTTTTATTTATTACTAAAATTAGTTATTGATTTCAAAAGAACACACAAAACTTTTTTTCTATTGTATGTTTTCGATTTTTGAAAGCATCTAGGAAACATCGATGACATCTTCTATATTCCCTAGAGCAACTTGACTTAAAAAATAAAAATAAAAACATTTTTTCCTAAATGTACTATGTTTTGTTACTTGGCGAGGAAAAATGAATTTCTTTAAAATTCCTGAAATAAGGTAAACGAAACGAAAAAAAAAAAAGGGGTTTTCAATTTAACTACTCTATTTGATGAAAAAGACAACTTCGTTGTGCTCAAAAAAGCGGGCAAAATTGTCAATCGTGTTCTTAAATTATCCATAGACCGAAAGACCTTTTACATCGATGAAAAAGCAAACAATCCGGCAGGACGTTTTAAAAGAATAAACAAAGACTCTTCGTCGACAACACAATATTATATTTATTGAACTGCAGTGCTGGCAACAGGAGGAGAACGAAAAAAAATCCCCAAGTATTTGCTTTATCCCCATTCATAGAGCAATCTCAAAAGCAGTAAAAAGGTGGGAAAAAAAAAATTGTTCGTTATAAAAATACCTGAGAGGGAACTATTACAATTTAGGGGCCTGTATTTAAATTACGTTAAGTTAAAAAAACTACAAGCGAATAAAAAAATATATTCTTACAGCCAATTTATTTAACTATTTTTTTTTGTTGTTGTTGTAACCTAAAGAACTTTATCCCTTTTTTGTTTTGTCTGTTCTAAACCATTCCTGTACCAAAATTTCTTCTATATTTTTGTTATTTAAAAGTTGCCATGGAACAGATTTTGTTTTTAATCTTTCACGTGCTATTTTTTTCCCGTTACGGTTCCAGAAAAACATACTGCAATATTCTTTTCTCCTTTCCTAGCAGGTGTTTTTTATCGTTTGCATGTGAAGAGTCTGTTCTTTAGAAATACTTATAAAGTTTTCATGGAGAAGAGGTGCATACGTTATTCGTTTTTGCTCTTAGAAAAAAAAAAAAAGTAAACTCATTAAAACATTTAAAAATTTCTATAACATATGTAGATATATATGACCAAGAGTTGTCCTGTTTCAGTGAATTGAGTAAAATAATTTATTTTGACAAAACTACGTTGAAAAAAAGATAAACCCTCAACCAATTTGATAATTTTCCTGCAACGTAAAATATCATAGATCTATGAAATCAGAGAAACAAATACTAAATCTAAAATTTAATCATGCAAAAATAATAAAAAATTATTGAAAGTCAATTATTTTATATTATTTCTTATATTCAACATATATTATTCTAAAATTAAATAAAACATGTTTACGTATTTATAATTTTTCTAATTATAAATATGTACAAATATGTAAAGACATGAAATCAATGACGCCCGTTAAGTAATTGATGTTATGACTATCATTGTTTCATTGAAAAATGTATTGAAGACATGAAATAGATGACGTCCAGTTAAGTAATTGATATAATTACATTATTTTTGTAATAAATGTAAGTCAATACAAAAAATTTCATAACTACATTATAAATTACTTGACAGCTCCCTTTAACTGTAAATTCAGAAGACAGAGTTTGTATAGATTTAGATACGATCAAAAATTCAATCCCAAAATTGTGGAACATTATCGATTAAGCAAGAAAAAACGTTTTTGTACACAGATGTAATAAAGAATTGGTAATATATATAATCAAAACTTTGTCATTGAATTGATATATCTAGTCCTGTACCTCTACTCTTAGTACCTCTAGACGTTTCCACTAGTCCTGGAATTCTCTTTCACTTTATGCAATTTTTGATATCCTTTTCTCCAAACAATTTTGTAAATTTATGAATGTAACACTCCTCCAAACATCACTCTTTTCCAGGAATGAGAAAAAGAATGCCGAAGTCTTACCTTAATAAACGTACTGACTCCACGTCACTGTCTGTAACATTCTTTTCCATCAGGTGAAGTTTTAATCCTTATTAAAAATTACTTTCCTTCAAGAATCCCATTTTTTACCGTTGTTTTACGACATGAATAAAATACGCATTGTTTAAGACATAAAAATTGAATATCGATTTTATTTATTTATTTGTCAAAATTTAAGCGAAATTTATTTCTAGAATTTCTACTACAGATTTAAAGAATTCATTTGAAAACAAACAGGGATGGATTTTTAAGTTAAAATCAATAGAACAGACGATCTTTAATAAAAAAAAAGTTCACAACCTGGCATTAGCAAAAAAAGGCATTTCTGAAAATTGCAGTGTAACATTATGTAAAAAAAAAAGAAAACTACAACTTTCTTACTAATTAAAAACAAAAAGCAGCATGCAATACGGGATGTCGAGAAAAGAGTGCAATTTATATTGTCCTATCTTCTGCAGCGGCAAATTCATCCCAGACCAAATTCAATCTACATGGCAGACGATATTCCATCGTTGCCAAATAACATTCGGGATTATTCCAAAGATGGAAAACAATAACAAAATGGACGCGAAGGGTAAAATGAAGGATATAAATGCATTGTGAGAGGATTGTTTATCTTTTGGAAAAGCGTTCTATGTTGTTGGAATAAAACCTTGTTTTGATGGGGAAAAAGATGTTTTTTTAAATGCATTTTAAGACAAGAAAATAGTTTTGCATCAGGAGAATAACAACTTTACTCGAACAATAAAAAAAGTTGTTGACAGTATTAAAACTCGGAATAAACTAATCTTGAACGAAATTATGTCAATAGTTTACGTTCTATAATATTTCTGTAGAATAACTATCATACTGTAAAATGCAGGGCAATTTGTGGAAAGATGGAAATTTTAACTAAGCATAGAAAAAGGTTCTCCGAGTTTAAATGTTATCTTCAGAAAAATAATTTTGAAAAGAATTCTATGCAGAAAGAAATTGTAATTCTGCTGACTTTAAACATAAAAACAATTATCTTGTTAGCTGCAGAATATGATGAATAAGTTCCGAATACTTTATAAATAAAATAAATTGAAACGAAGAATAAATACACAGACTAATCATGTGTCTCACACCCAACTCAAAAATAAATTTTTTTATTGAACATAAAATTATTAGAAAATACTTTTTACATATATGTATTTAATTTTTTATTCTATTAAGTTCATATTTGATAATAGTATTTTTCTCCTTTTCTTAAAATAAAAAAAGTAAGAATGTTCTTCACATTTTTTCAATCTCTATTTTTACTAAATGCATCTTTACAGAATAAATTTTGACTAGACACCGAGCGCCAGAACGCATTAGACACTCGACCATTCAGGCTCAATTCTAGAATGGCTACTACTACTACATCTCACCTCATCATTGTGCCTAGAGCTGAGATGCCCCTGTACAGTTTCAGAATGACATGGGTAAGAAGTCTGATTGGATTCTGCGATCATGAGACAGGGACCTACTGTTTAAAGTGATTCCGAACAACTACAAACATCCATGGCACCACCGGGACACGAGGCTGAAGCCTGTGGAACCGAGCACCAGATACTCGGCCATTCACGCCCTAATTCTAGAATGGCTAGGACACCTAGAGAGAAAGAACTCTAACAGAAGCGCAAAGAAGATTTTCAAGGGGTAGTTCAAAGGAACAAGGAAAAGAAGATGGCGCCCGAAGACAGTAATCCAATTCTTTGCACAATCATAGACGAAAATAATCCATCTCTTGTGGAAAGGTTCTTCTCCAAAGATGTCTGGAGACTCTCCTCAGAAAAGCGATGTGTGTCTTCGTCACATTTCCCAATCGGGCTACAAGGACCCCTTTCGGTTGTGAAAACAAAATGGCTCAAATCGAATCAATTTGCTATTTGCTCCACGGTCGCCATTTGCACCATTGTCATTTTCAGGGCTGAAGTAAAATGGATGGCAGGAATAAAAGATACATCGAAAAAAAAACCAAACTGTGACTAGAAATTAGACATAGATTTGAATTTAACAACTGAGTAATTATTTGAATTATAATTGATACATTTGAATTTTTTTTTTTTTTTTTTAACTGAAGAGAGAATTGCAAATACAAAAAAAAAAAAGAAAACTAAACTTGGAGATTCTATTTATTTATTATAAATCAATTTTATTAACCGTATTATCAAAATATACATCAAAACGAAATAACAGTCAAATTAGTCAATTTAACTTTCATATTTAACCCATGAAGTGACTGAAGGGGGCCTGATGGCCGAGTGACTAGCGGTCTGACGATCGGTGCCACAGGTTTCGGGTTTGAGTCCCGGCGGTTTCATGGATGCTTGTAGTGATTTGGAATCCGCTTTAAACCATAGGTCCCAGTCTGATATGACCTCTACTATTACTCCACGCCACATCACTTTGCCTTGAGCTGAGTTGCCCCTTTACAGATTTGACGTGAATGAGATGAATGAAACAAGAAGTTTGAAATTTTGTCTATTTATGACAAATCAATTGTGTTAACCGTATTATAAAAATATAGAGTAAAACAAAATAACTAATTTTGATTTTGAACATGATATATCTCGAAGATATCATCTGAACATGATATATCTCGATATGGAAGATATCATCTGAACATGATATATCTCGATATGGAAGATATCATCTGAACATGATATATCTCGACATGGAAGATATCATCTGAAAGATAATTTCCGTATTTAATCTGAATGAATTGACAGAAACGATACTGCCTTTCGAAGATATTAATTAACGAATAAAAAAATAAGCGGTATAATTAACAAATTGACTTTCAAAGATGTTTCACAATTTATTTTGCTTTTAAAACAATAACAAATTTTTTAAGTTTAAATTCTTTTTTTTTTGTAAATTTTTTTAAAAGAAAACCCATTTTTTAGAAACTAATTTAATAATAAATAATAAAGTGATTAACAATTTTATTGTATGAATTAAATAATTTTGTTTTTGAATAGGGCTTTGTACGTTTATGAATTTTTCTTATTTATTACAAAAATAATTTATTGATTTCGTCAGGTTTACGGTTTACTGGGTTTCGGTGTATTTTCGGTTTACTCACAATTCATTGATATTTCACAGTTTGTCTTACTTACTGAAATTTTTGTTTACTTAAAAATTCTTTAAATTTATTTTTTTTTAAATTTTGATAGTTTTTTAAAAGAAAAGCTATTTTTTAGAATCTCTAACTAAAATAATTGACTTCGATTAATGCTTTGTACGTTTATGAATTATTTTTATTTATTACTAAAATTATTTATTGATTTCGATAGAACACATAAAAGAAATTTACTATTCAATTTTTTTTTCGATTTTTAAAAGTATTTAGTACACAACGATGACATTTTTCCATATTCCCAAGAGGAACTTGACTAAATAAAAAAAACATTTTCCGTAAGTGTACAATGTCTTGTTACTTAGCGGGAAAAATATGTTTCTTTAAAATTCCTGAAATAAGGTAAACAGAATGAAAAAGAAAAAGGGATTTTCAATTTAACTACTCTAGTTGATGAAAAGACAACTTCGTAAATTGTCAATCGTGTTCTTAAATTATCCATAGACCGAAAACCTTTTTACATCAATGAAAAACAAATAATCCGGCAGGAAGTTTTAAAAGAATAAACAAAAACTCTTCATCGACAACAGAATATTATTTTTATTGGACTGCAGGGGTGGCAACAGGAAGAGAAGAAAAAAATCCCCAAGTATTTGCTTTATCCCCATTCATAGAGCAATCTCAAATTAACTTAAAAGCAGTAAAAAAGGGAAGAAAAAAAAATTCTTTTATAAAAATACCTGAGAGCGAACTGTTTCAATTTAGGGACCTGTATTTAAATTACGTTACGTTAAAAAAACTACAAGAGAATAAAAAAAGATATATTTTTACAGGCAATTTATCTAACTATTTTTTGTTGCTATAACCTAAAAGAACTTTATTCCTTTTTTTTTCTTCTTTTGTCTGTTCTAAACCATTCCAGTACCAAAATTCTTCTACATTTTTGTTATTTAAAAATTGCCGTGGAACAGATTTTTTTTTTTAATCATCCAAGAGATATTTTTCTCCGTTACGGTTCCAGACAAAACATAATGCAATATTCTTTTTCTCCTTTCCTAGCGGGTGTTTTTTATCGTTTGCATGTGAAGAGTTTGGTCTTTAGAAATAATTATAAAGCACTCTTGGATAAGAGGTGCACATGTTGTTCGTTTTCGTTCTCAGAATGAAAAAGATAATAGAAAGCAATGTGCCTTCCAGTATCCTCCTTTAAAATTTTTAAAAGTGATTTAGAGGCTTTATGTCTTGGTTTGATTCTAAATATCACTTTTCTTGTATGTCATGATATCTGTTCCAATGTGTGATTTCTAACAACTAAAAATGTAAACTCTAACTTTTATAAAGTTTATCCCCTTCTTTATTTATTATAATTTACAACTGCTATACATATTGTTATGCAATATATTATGTATGTTCATTCCTTTATGAGTCTTTTTCATTAAAATATTCTTTCCCAAATTTTGTATTAATTAAAAAAAAAAAAAAATTTAACGAAAAAAAAAAAAATTATAAAATCATTAGAACACTTAAAAATTTACATAAAACTTGTAGATATGTATATGACCAAGAGTTTTCCTGTTTCAATACATACAGTAAAATAATTTATTTCAGAAAACAACGTTGAAAAAAAGATAAACCTTCAACCAATTTGATAATTTCCACGCAACTTAAAATGTCATAGATCTATGAAATCAGAGATATAAATACTAAATCAAAAATTTAATCATTCAAAAACAATAATTAGTTAATGAGTCAATTATATATATATATATTATTTCTTATATGCAACATATTGATTCTAAAAATAAATAATACATGAATAACACATATAATAATTCACATATTTATAATTTTTTTTAATTATATATATATATATATATATATATCATTTTGAATTTCATTTTTATCACGAAAAAACAAGATTTGATACTTATTTTTTGAAGAAAATAAAAGTATAGAATTATACCAAGTTATAAATTGACTGTTATCAATATCACGGTTACATTGAGAATGTACTGAAGACATGAAATCCATGATGTCCCGTTCAGTAGCTGTCTGTTATCAATATCACTGATTCATTGACAATGTATTGTTAACCTGAAATCAATGACGTCCCGTTCCTGTCTTGAAATCTACAGAGGTAGGCACCTTGGCTTGGCCTTCGCCCACCAAGGGACTGTTGCGTCTATGAAAAAGAATTGAAATGATGTTATTTTCCTAAAAGACAATACCAGACCACATGCTGCTCAAGACTTGTAAATGTCGTCATTAATTCCCTTCCAATTAAGGGTTCCAGTTAATGTAAAGTGTTCTCCAGTCATAATTCAATCGAACATGTTGATATTGTAGGAAGTAGGGTTACTTACCACACCGCAAGCAGTTCAACAATTGGAAATCACTGTTTTTCAGGTATGGGAGAGAACTCCAAAGTCCCACCCTAATAACCTTACTGACTCCATGTCACGCGAATCTGCAACATTTTTTTAAATCAGGTGAAATCATAACCCTTATTAAAAAATTATTTTCATTCGAGAATCACATTTTTTCAGTTAATTTTTGTGATATGAATAAAATAAGCATTTTTGTGGCATAAAAATTGTATATAGATTTTATTTATTTATTTATCAAAATTTAAGCGAAATTTACTTTATTAGTATTTCTACTACAGATTTAAAGAAAATTCATTTGAAAAACAAACAGGCATTTTTAAGATAAAATCTACAGAATAGACGTTCTTTGATAAAAAAAAATTCTCATCATGGCTTTAGCATAAAAAAGGCATTTCTGAAAATTGTAGTGTAACATTATGTAAAAAAATAAAATAAAAAACGACAACTTTTTACGAATTAAGAATAAAAACGCAGCATACTATATGCAATACGGGCATGTCGAAAAAAGAGTGCAATTTATATTGTCCTATCTGCTGCAGCGGCAAATTCATTCCAGACCAAATTCAATCTACATGGCAGACGATATTTCATCGTTGCCAGATAACATCGGATTATTTAAAGACGGAAAAAGAATAACAAAATGGACGCGAAGGGTAAAATGAAGGATATAAATGCATGGCACGAGGATTGTTTATCTTTTGGAAAACAGTTCTTTTGTAGAAATGAAACCTTGCTTTGATGGGAAAAAAAATATTTTTTTAAATACATTTTAATACAAGAAAAAATGTTTTGCATCAGGAGAATAACAACTTTTCTCGAACAATAAAAAAAAATTGTTGACAGTATTAAAACTCGGAATAAACTAATCTTGAACGAATTTTTGTGAATAGTTTATGTTCTAGAATATTTCGGTAGAATAACAATCATACTGTAAATACCGGGCAATTTGTGGAAAGATTGAAGTTTTGACTAAGCATAGAAAAAAATTTCCAGTTTAAATTTATCTTTATAAGGACAATTTTGAAAAAAAGTTTAATTTTGTCGGCTTAAACATAAATAACATAATGTCTTGTTAGCTGTAGAACATGATGAATAAATTTCCAATACATTTTAAATAAAATAAATTGGAACAAAGAATAAGACTAATCATCGCCTGACACGCAATTTAAAAATAAATTTATTTATTGAACATAAAAATTATTTAGAAATACTTTTGTACATACGTATTTTATTTTTTTTCCTATTAAATTCATATTTATTAAATTATATTTTTTCTCCTGAAAAGAAAAGTAAGAATCCAAAAACTCACTGTTTTCTGACATGAAATTATCTAAATTTTTTAAATTAATACATAATTCACATTTTTTTCTAATCTCTGTTTTTACTAAATGCATCTTTGGAGAATAAGCTTTGACCTTTTTATTATCCATTTTAATTACTTATTAATTTTGACTGTCTGTTTTATACAACCTCACAAAAAATGCTCTTTATTTTAAATAAAGTGAAACTACACCCAACAGTCATATTAAACCAGAACCTGCGGCTTAAAGTAGATTCTGAAACACTATCAACATTCATGGCACCGCCGGGACTCATGCCCGAAACCTGTGTCAGCGAGCTCCAGAGCGCTAGCCTGAATGTGTTGTCGTTTTATCTAAGTCACTAAGAATGAGAATTCTAGAATGGCTACTACTACAACTACTACACCACACCACATCACTGTGACTAGAGCTAAGATTCCCTTTACAGTTTGGGAATAATGTGAGTTGTCGAACTGGGCTCTGTGAAGCTCTACAGTCATATGATACCAGGACCTACGACCTAAAGTGGAATCCGAACCACAGCAAACATTCACGGTACTGACGGGACTCGAGACCTACGGCTTAAATGGATTCCGAATCACTGCAAACATCCATGATACTACCGGGACTCGAGACTGGGACATACGGCTTAAAGTGGATTCCGAACCATTGCAAACATTCATGGTACTGCCGGGACTCGAACCCGAAACATGTGGTACTGAACACCAGAGCGCTGGACACTCGACCATTCAGGCCCCAATTTAGAACGACTAAGACGAATAGAGAGAATGGACGCTAACGGAGGCATAAAGAAGATGTTCGAAGGCGTTATTACATACATGAGATTAAAAAATTATTTAGAGAAAAGGATGTCATAAATTATATAAAGTCAAAGAGAATTCACTGGCTAGGACACATAGTGAGAATGGACGATAACAAACTCATAAGGAAGATTTTCAAGAGGAATTGTCAAAGGCGAAAGAAAAAGTGAAGGCCAAAAAAAAAAAAAAAAAAAGAGAGAGATGGGTTGATGAAGTGGAAAAGGATCTGAAGAACTTAAAAATCACAAATTGAAGTATCAAAGCTCGAGATAGACGATTTTTTTTTTTTTTTTGTTGTATTTTTAGGGAGCTCATAGACCAACATGAACTGTAGTGGCTGCAAGTTAATTAGTTATATTAGTAAACATTGTACAATATTCCTTAATTGCTACAATTAATTAAAAGGAGTTAAAGTTTATAAAATAAATGATTTATCCCCATTCGAAGAGAGAAAATTAAAATAAAACAAATAAACACATAAAAGAATAAACATTTTTTAGAATGCGATTAACTATATTTTATCAAATATTGCTTTATTAAATGTGAAATTAAAATATTACAACAATTTTTGAAAATTTGATTAAAGTTTTCTGAATGAAGTGTGTCGTTATACTTCATATTGTAAGAATTTTGATATTGATTATAATGTCGTTATACTTCATATTGATAAATTTTGAAAATATGAATTATAAAACGTTTATATATCTTATTGAAGGGCAACGTTGATCTACCTCCTCATACGGCAAAATAATCTACAAATACGACCTTCAGTCTGGCTCTCAGTGTGAGTTTCTTAGAGTACTGCAGTAGAATGCAGGTGGATTGTCCCAAAACAAGAGAGAAAGGACAATTAAAAAGACCTCTTTGACGATGTTGTCGTTAGAAACAGTCACAAGCACTGGTGCGATCCTATTCATGAAATTCAGAATGGCCTAGAGAAAAATAGATGGTATTGCTAAGACTTTCTGTCACGGTTGTCTTCCGCGAGCACCTTCTCAGAATTAAACTGACTCCTGATCCTCCTGCGTGATACCCAGGAAGAAATGTCACCTTGCTTCCTGTTTTGCACTGCATCCTGTTTCTTTTATGAAAACGTTATTGGATTGCCAGATATTAAGTGTATGGATTAACTGATGTCATTTGTTTCTATCTTGTTCTTTGTATTTATTTTCATGATATCTGTTGTCCTGCCATTTGGAAATAAACAGAAAAATCTTATTTAAATTTATTTTTAATCACAAGGCTATTGTAATAACTAACGGCTGTTTTCTTTATACAACAACAAAAAAGTTAAAATTCGAAGGATAATTGCATTAAATCATTAAAATTGTTTGAAATTCAAGTTGTTTCATACTATCATTTGAAATATATTCTAACACTATTAAAAACAGTAAGATACGTCATTACTTTAATTATAGATAAAAAAATGTTAAAAAGATTCTTATAAACAATTTCCACATTAGTTAATTTTGAAGCTAAGAAGAGATGTTTGAGTAAATAATTAATAGGCTTTCTTATAATGAAATACGTCCTATCGAAACAATGTTTATTTTTCGACTAAGAATCAGCGCTTTCACATATATAATTGAAGTCAAATGTATTCAAATCTCATTATATTCCAAGATGTAAGCATTGAAACTACAAATGGAGTTAATTACATAAAGTTAGATTGACAAAAAAACTTCACAAATAATCTACCAGAAGTCAACAGAATTTCTGACTGTTATTCTAAGAAAAGCGAATGGAAATGAAGCGATAATTCATTTAGTAGTTACTCGAAACTTCAGCTAAATATAATCTGATGCTCCAAAATCACCAGAAAACTTCTTTTTTTCCTCCACAATCATAAAATTATGAATAATTTCATTTAACGTTTCGGCGAAAACGATTGTTCTGGTTCCAAGATGGCGCCTGAAGATTACAATCCAATTCTTTGCACAATCATGGACGAAAACTAATCCATCTCTTGTTGAAAGGTTCTTCTCCAAAGATGTCTGGAGAATGTCCTCCGAAGGCGATGTGCGTCTTCTTCACATTTCCTAATCGGGTTACAAGGCCCCTTTCCGTCGTGAAAACAAAATGGCGCAAATCGAATCAATTTGTTGTTTGCTCCATGGTCGCCATTTGCACCAGGCGATTTTCAGGGCTGAAGCAAATGGATGGCAGGAATAAAAGATGCATATAAAAAAAAAAAACAAAATCTAGAAATTAGAGATGGATTTGAATTTAAGATCTAAGTAATTATTTGATTTGCAATTGATGCATTTGAATTTTTAACTGAAGAAAGAAATTAATAAAAAAAGAAAACTAGAACTTTGAAATTCTATCTATTTATTATAAATCAATTACAAATTACCAAAATATCGAGCAAAACAAAATAGCAAATCGAATTAGTCTAATACCTACCATATTCAACCTGAATGAATTGATTGAAGGGGTCCCTGATGGCCGAGTCATAGCGGCCTGGCGTTCGGTGAGATAAGTTTCGTCTTCGATCCCCGAATATGCCATGGTGGATGTTTGTACTTATTTGAATGCCCTGTAAACAGTAATTTGTCTAATATGACAATTAAGCTGTCGACGTAGGGCTGACAACCCTACTCCTTAACAAGAAAGCATCTTTTGTCTCGAAATCTGACAGTAGGCAGACGGGCCATTGCCACACAATGGAACTGGTGATGATGATGATGATGAATTGACTGAAACTCACAATTCAAAGATATTTCACAGTTTTTTACTTTTAAAACAAAAACAAATTGCTTTATATTAAAATATTTTTGGAATTTTGATAATTTTTCAAAGGAAAGCCATTTTTAGAATTTTTGACTAGAATAATTTTCATTTTGTATAGTTCTTTGTATTTTTATGAATCGTTTTTATTTATGACTAAAATTATTTATTTATTTTGACAAAACACGAAAACAATTTCTATTCAATGTTTTCTATTTTTTAAAAATCATCTAGTAAACATCGATGACATTTTTTTTATATACTAAAGAGCAACCTGACTGAAAAAATAAAATAAAGAAGCATTTCCTAAGTGTACAATGGTTTGTTACTTAGCGGGAAAAAAATGTTTCTTTAAAATTCCTGAAATAAGGTAAACAAAACCAGAAAAAAGGGGGTTTTCAATTTAACTACTCTAGTTGATGAAAAACAACTTCGTTGTTCCAAAAATTGTCAATCATCTTCTTAAATTATCCATAGACCGAAAAACCCTTTTACATCTATGAAAAACAAATAATCCGGCAGGAAGTTTTAAAAAGAATAAACAAAGACTCTTCGTCGACAACGTAATATTATTTTTATTGAACTACAGTTCCCAAGTATTTGCAAAAAAATCCCCAAGTATTTGCTTTATCCCCATTCATAGAGCAATCTCAAATTAACTTAAAAGCAGTAAAAAGCAGAGGGAAAAAAAAAATGTCCGTTATAAAAATACCTGAGAGCGAACTGTTTCAATTTAGGGACCTGTATTTAAATTACGTTAAGTTAAAAAAACTACAAGAGAATATAAAAAATATATATATTCTTACAACTAATTTATTTAACTATTTTTTGTCGTTGTTGTTGTATATTAAAGAACTTTGTCCTGTTTTTTTTCTTCTTTCGTCTGTTCTAAACCATTCCAGCACCAAATTTCTTCTACATTTTTTTATTTAAAAGTTGGCATGGAACAGATTTTTTTTAGTCTTCCAAGTGATGTTTTTTTCCCGTTACGGTTCCAGATAAAAACACAATGCAATATTCTTTTCTCTTTTCTAGCAGGTGTTTTTTTATCGTTTGCATGTGAAGCAGTTGGTTTTTAGAAATAATTATAAAGCACTCTTGAAAAAGCAGTAAAAGCATGCATTATTAGTTTCTGCTCTTGAATGAAAAACTTAATAGAAAGCCTCGTGCCTTACAGAATCATCCTCGTACGATGAAAAAGTGATTTAGAACTTTTTATATTTTGATTCTAAATGTCACTTTTCTTGTATGCCATGCTATCTGTTCCAATGTGTGATTTCTAACGGATGTAAATGTAAACTCGAAATTTTATAAAGTTTATCCCCTTTTTATTATAAATAATAATTGCTTTAATATAATTGCTATACAAATTATTAAACAAAATCTTATTTATATTATTTTTTAAGAAACTTTTTCTTTAAAATATTCTTTTTCCGATTTTCGGATTAAATAAAAATATTAAAAATGTATAGATTCATGAGAACATTTAAAAACTTCCATAACTCTTGTAGATGTGTATGTCCAAGAGTTGTCCTGTTTCAGTAAATAAAGTAAAATATTTAATGACAGCCTATTAGTATAATGACAGCCTATTAGTATAATGACAGCCTATTAGTACATATTATTTATATTCCTCATAGATTATTCTAAAAATAAATAATGTTTAAATGTTCTAAGGATTCCACAACTTATTAATATTTTTTAATTAATCCGAAATTTGGAAAAGAATATTTTAAAGAAAAAGTTTCATATAAAATTAACATTCATAATATTTTTAGCAATTATATTTTAATAAACAATAGGTAAGGATAAGTTTATAAAATTTCTAATTTACATTTACAGCCCTTAGAAATCACACATTGAAACGGATAGGGATGGCAAACAAGAAAAGTGACATTTAGAATCAAAAACTAATATATAAAACCTCTAAATCACTTTTTTTTTAATTTTTCTGAAAAGCGCAAAGCTTTCTGTTATGTTTTTAATTCTAAGAACAAAAAACGAATATCACGTGCACCTTTTCTCAAGAATACTTTATAATTATTCCTAAAGACCAGAGGCTTCACATGCAAACGATAAAAAACACCTGCTAAGAAAGGAGAAAAGAATATCACATTTTTTTTTCTGGAACAGTAACGGGGAAAAATATCCCTTGAAGATTAAAAAATCTGTTCCATGGCAACTTTTAAATAACCAAAATGTTGAAATTTGGTACTGGAAAGGTTTAGAACAGACAAAAGAAGAAAAAAGGGATAAAATTCTTTTAGGTTGTAACAACAACAACAACAACAAAATAGTTAAATAAATTGGCTGTAAGAATATATTTTTTTTATACTCGCTTGTAGTTTTTTTAACTTAACGTAATTTAAATACAGGTCCCTAAATTGAAACAGTTCGCTCTCAGGTATTTTTATAAAGAACAATTTTTTTCCCTTTTTACTGCTTTTAAGTTAATTTGAGATTGCTCTATGAATGGGGATAAAGCAAATACTTGGAGATTTTTTTTTTCCCCCCTCCTGTTGCCAGCACTGCAGTTCAGTAAAAATAATATTGTGCTGACTACAAAGTGTATTCTTTTAAAACTTCCTGCCGAATTATTCGTTTTTTCATCGATGTAAAAGGTTTTTTGGTCTATGGATAACTTAAGAACACGATTGACAATTTATGAAGTTGTCTTTTTCATCAACTAGAGTAGTTAAATTGAAAATCACTTTTTTCCGTTTTGTTTAACGTATTTCGGGTATTTTAAAGAAACATTTTTTCCAACAAAACATTGCATATTAAGGAGGAAAGTTTTTTTTTTCTTCCGTTCAAATTATTCTTGAGAATATAGGATATGCTTTTCGATGTTTACTAGATGCTTTAAAAATCGAAAACATTGAATAAAGCACTTTTTGTGTGTTCTGTCGAAATTAATAAATAATTTTGGTAATAAAAAAAGTCATAAGCATACAAAGCATTAATCGAATTAAAAATTATTTTAGTTAAAGATTCTAGAAAATGGCTACCTTTTTAAAAATTATCATCAAAATTTAAAAATAAATATTTTTTATTTTAAAAAAAAATTTCTTGTTTTGAAAGTAAAACAAACAGTGAAATATCTTTTAATTGTGAGTTTCAGTCAATTCATTATCATCGGCGCAACTGTCCCGTTGTGGCCAAGGCCGTCTGCCTACTGGTAGATTTCGAGACAGGAGATGTTTCTTTTTTTTATGGGGTAGAATTATTAGTCACATGTTCAAAGCTCTAAAATTCAAAGCTCTGTCTCAAAGCTCTCTTTTTTATTTAGATATTAGATCGATATCTATGGTTCAAAGTGGTTTCCGGACCCACTACAAACACCCAAGGCACCACTTGCCAGACCTCTTCTCCCTCGGCCATCAAATCCCCTTCTGTCAATTCATGCTGTTAAATATGAAAGATAAGTCTAACGAATTAATTTGTTTGGCTCTATATTCTGATAATACGGTAAATGCAATTGAATATAATAAATAGATAGAATAAAATAGATTTCATAAATAGATTTCATTTTGATAACTAGATGGATTTTTATAAATAGATTTCAAAGTCAAGTTTTCTTTTTATTTTTTTCTTTTCTTGCTTCAGTTCAAAAACTTCAAATGTATCGATTGTAAATCAAATACCTATTTAGATTTTAATTTCATATCTATCTCTAATTTCTAGACATACTTTGACTTTTTCTGATGCATCATTTATTTCTGCCATCCATTCGCTTCAGTCCTGAAAATCGCCTGGTGCAAATGGCGGCCACTGAACAAATAAAAATCGATTCTATTTGCGCCATTTTGTCTTCCCAACGGAAAAGGGGGGGCTTGTAACCCGATTAGGAAACGTGAAGAAGACACATATCGCCTTCGGAGGAGAATCTCCAGACATCTTTTTGGAGGAGAACCTTTCAACAAGAGATGGATTATTTTCGTCCATGATTGGGCAAAGAATTGGATTACTGTCTTCAGGCGCCATCTTGGAACCAGAACAATCTTCTTCACCAAACACTAAATGAAATTATTCGTAATTTCATGATTGTGGAGAAAAAAAAAAGAAGTTTGTTGGTGTTTTCAAGAAATCAGATTATATTTAGCTTAATTTTGAGTCAATAGTAAATGAATTATTGCTTCATTTCCTTTCGCGTTTCTTAAAATAACAATACAAAAATTCTATTGACTTCTGTAATGCTATTTTTTTATCAACCTAATTGTATTTGATTAGCTCCATTAGTTGTGTCGATGCTCACATCTTCGAATATAATGAGATTTGAATAAAGTTGTCGTCAATTAAATATGGGAAAAGTCACTTAGTTGAAAAATAAACATTGCTTCGATTGGAAATATTTCGTTATATGAACACATATTAATTATTTATTCAAACATCTTTTCAAAATTAGCTAATGTGGAAAATGTTTCAAAGAATCTTATAACTTTTTTATCTATAATTAAAATACTGTCATACCTTCTTCTTTAGAATAGTTTCAGTATAGATATCATTAGGAAATAACTTGAATTCCAAAGAATTCTTACGATATCACTGCAATTATTCAACAAATTTTAACATTCTTTTATTGTTGTTGTATAAAGAAAACCACCGTTAGTTATTATAATAGCCTTGTGGTTAAAAATAAAATTAAATCAGTTATTTTTTCTATTTTCAATGGAAAGTTTACAGGACAACAGATATCATAAAAGCAATACAAAGAACAAGATAGAAACAAATGACACCAGTTAATCCATCAACTTAAGTCTGGCCATACAGTAATGCTTCCATAAGAAACAGGAGACAGTGCAGAACAGGAAGCAAGGTGAGCTATCTGTGACATATCTGTGAGCCATCTATATTTAAAATTGTTTCTCTATATACTAAAATTCTTCCAACTTCAGATATTATTCTACCGCATTCCTTCAAATTCGTGCAACTCTAATCAGACAATCATGCTTTTATTTACTACCATTTTCATTGGTTCTAGTCTATTATCTTTTTTTTCATTCTTGCAGGCGATTATTATCACAAAATAAAAATTATCCGGTTGCACATAAATTATTTATTCCTCCTCTCCTGTTAATCAGTCTTCACCATTCTGATTTTGTATTAAAAATGAAAGTTATCTCTTAAAAATGGTCTCCACTATTAACAATTTAACTATTAGTGGTTAGAAAAATGCAATACGATAATCTTTCTACAATGAACCATTGAATAAGATGGATAGATAATCCCCCATATATGCGACCTACCTTTGAAGGAAAGATACTCCATTACAGAAGATGTGTCTGTTACTCCACAAATGAAGGATTAGCAACGAAACTCCTGCTAAATTAATGGAATTTTAAATGAATCTGTTTTCTTAAAGTATATTTAAAGCCATTTTGTGCGTCTTTTCAAAATAAGTACTGGGGATTTAGGTATTTCTAGGAATAGATAAAAGGGATATTATTCCTCTGCCTGAAGTTGGATAATTTCCATGACAAAACTTTTCTGAAAAGAGAATTTCACGAATAGGAACTAAATAGCTAAAAATGTTGAAATTTGTAAAATTTACATTAATCGCTAATTAGTATTATAAACAGTATGTTTCCCATGTGGTCTGAGAATAACCCCACTGTAGCCCATGCATGTCGTAAAAGGCGACCGAAATGGGTACCCAGTGCCCTGGGATATGTCCGGGTGGGGTAAAGTCAGACTTCCATGAGTGAACCATGTCTTTGTGCCGCAAGGTCAACGACAAAAAGAAACTGCATTTTTTTACACTTTATCATGACACTTTTGTTTAAAACACGCGGGTTCATGGACTTGGTCTAGATGTTGCTGTCGACCAAGTAGGATCAGAAACAATATATACAGTATGTCATTAAAAGGGTTTTTATCAAAATATAAATCGGATGAAAAGGGATACAAAATTTCGATTCAGTAAAAAGCCACACATCACGTAATTACCAATCGCGGGCGAGTGATCTCTAATAGTAGGGGGAAAATGGTATGAAATTGTGAGATTCAATAAATTGAAAAACAAATACTGCATTCCATCTTATATGCCTGTTATTATTTGCAGTTTGAGTAGCAGGAAACTATTTTGGATACAAGATATAATTTGGATATAATCAAACAGAAGTCAACAGAATTTTCGATTGTTATTCTAAGAAAAGCGAAAGGAAATGAAGCTATAATTCATTTACTAGTTACTCAAAATTAAGATAAATATAATCTGATGCCTTGAAAACATCAACAAACTTTTTCTTTTTTTCTCCCCAATCATAAAATTATGAATAATTGCAATTAGAGTTGGGCGAAGAAGATTGTTCTGGTTCCAAGATGGCGCCTGAAGGCAGCAATCCAATTCTTTGCACAATCATGGACGAAAATAATCCATCTCTTGTTGAAAAGTTCTTCTCAAAGATGTCTGGAGATTCTCCTCCGAAGGCGATACGTGTCTTCTTCACATTTCCTAATCGGATTACAAGGTTCCCTTTTCCGTTGTGAAAACAAAATGGCGCAAATCGAATCAATTTATTATTTGTTCCATGATCGCCTTTTGCACCAGGCGATTTTCAGGGTTGAAACAAATGGATGACAGGAATAAAAGATACATCTAAAAAAAACAAAGTTAGAGAGAGATTTGAAATTAACATCTAAGTAATTATTTAATTTACAACAGATACATTTGAATTTTTTTTAACTGATGAAAGACTGAAAAAAAAAACGAACCAGAGGTTAAAATTCCTTTTATTTATTATAAATCAAGTGCATTAACCGTATTATCAAAATATAGAGCAAAACAAAAGAGCAAATCAGAATAGTCTAATTATCTCCCATATTTCACCTGAATGAATTGATTGAAAAGATACAGACATTCAAAGATACTAATTAACGAATTGACTTTCAAAGATATTTCACAGTTTGCTTTACTTTTTAAACAAAAACAAATTTCCTTAAAATATTTTTTTTTTTTTTTTGAATTTTTATAAATTTTTAAAGAAAGCCATTTTTTAGAATCTTTATCTAAAATTTTTATTTCGATTAGTTATTGGAATGTATACGAATCTTTTTATTTATTACTAAAATTACTTATTGATTTTGACAGAACAAAAACAAATTTCTATTCAATGTTTTCGATTTTTAAAAACATCTAGTAAACATCGATGACATTTTCATTATTCTCAAAAGCAACTTGACTGAAAAAAAACATTTTCCCTAAGTGTACAATGTTTTGTTACTTTAAATGGAAAAATGGAATTCCTGAAATAACGTAAATAAAGTGAAAAAAAGGAATTTTCAATTTAACTACTCTATTTGATGAAAAAGACAGTTTCATTGTTCTCAAAAAGCGGGCAAAATTGTAAATCGTGTTCTTAAATTATCCATAGACCGAAAAACCTTTTTTTACATCGATGAAAAAACAAATAATCCGGCAGGAAGTTTTAAAAAGAATAAACAAAGACTCTTCGTCGACGACACAATATTATTTTTATTGCACAACAGTGTTGGCAACAGGAGAAGAAGAAAAAAATCCGCAAATATTTGCTTTATACCCATTCATAGAGCAATCTCAAATAAACTTAAAAGCAGTAAAAAAGAGAGGGAAAAAATTGTTCGTTATAAAAATACCTAAGAGAACAAACTGTTTCAAGTTAGGGACCTGTATTTAAATTACGTTTAGTTAAAAAAAAACTTATAAAAAATAATAATATAAAAATATAAAAATTTATTCTTACAGCCACTTTATTTAACCATTTTTTTTTGTTGTTGTTGTAACCTAAAGAACTTTATCCATTTTTTTTTTTTTCCTTTTGTCAGTTATAAAGCATTCTAGTACCAAATTTCTTCAAACATTTGTTATTTAAAAGTTGCCATGGAACAGATTGCTTTTTTTAATCTTCCAAGTGATGTTTTTTTCCCGTTACGGTTCCGAAAAAAAATGCAATATTCTTTTCTCCTTTTCCGGCAGGTGTTTTTAATCGTTTGCATGTGAAGAGTTTGTTCTTTAGAAATAATTATAATGTACTCTTGAAGAAAAGGTGCATATATTTTTCGTTTTTGGTCTTAGAAAAGAACTCCGTAATCGGTACGCCAGTTGCCAGTCCAGAATCATCGGCGAAAAATTAAAAAAAGTGATTTTGAGTTTTTATACCTTGGTTATTGATTCTAAATGTCACTTTTCTTGCATTCCATGCTATCTGTTCCAATGTATGATTTCTGACTTATGTGAATGTAAACTCTCAATTTTATAAAGCTTAAAATCACATTTTTCGTTAAAATGTAATTGTTATACACATCATTATACAAAATATGATGTATGTTAATTTTTATGAAACTTTTTCTTTAAAATATTCTTTTCTAAATTACGGATTAATCAAAATAATATTAAAAATTTACATAAAATTTGTAGATATATATGACCGAGAATTGCCCTATTTTAGTAAATAAAGTAAAATACTTTATTTCAGAAAACTACGTTGAAAAATAAGATAAACCTTCAACCAATTTGATAATTTTCAAACAACTTAAAATGTCATTTATCTATGAAATGAGAGTAACAAATACTAAATCGAAAATTGAATCATGCAAAAACAATACAAAATTTAATGACAACGAATTAGTATATATTATTTCTTATATTCATCACAGATTATTCTATAAATAAATAAAACATATTTACATATTAGTAATTTATCTAATTATAAATATTCATGTATAATAAGAAATGTTTAATATATTTACCTTTCAAGAATTATTATTTTACTTGTTCACTTATTGTTCTTATTTAATAATAACTTGTATTACTGGAATTCAAGTTATTGCTAAATAAGAACAAAAGAGAAAAAGTAAAAAAATAACTCTTAAAAGACATTTCGCTCTCAAAAAATTTAACTTTTCTTATTATATATACATATTTAAAATTAGAAAAATTAAAATATGTTAATATATATTTTATTAGTTTTTAGAATAATCTATGATGACTATAGGAAATAATATATACTAATCGGCTGTCATTAAATTTTTTTATTGTTTCTTTAGGATTACATTTTCGATTTATTATTTGTTTCTCTGATTTTAAAGATATATGACATTTTAAGTTGCATGAAAATCAAATTGGTCAAGGTTTATCTTTTTTTTTTTTAACGTAATTTGCTGAAATAAATTATTTTACTTTATTTACTGAAACAGGACAACTCTTGTTAACACAAGTTTTATGTAAATTTTTAAATGTTCTAATGAATCTATAACTTTTTAATATTTTTTTAATTAATCCTAAATATGGAAAAAAATATTTTAAAAAGAAAATGTTTCATAAAAAATTAACAAGCATAATTTTTTAACAATTATGTTGTTTTGTTCTAATGCAGCTGGCAAAACAGAGGCAATTTATAATTATGCCATAACCAAGGGCTGCACCGCTATTACTCATTTAGCACTACCAAGGGGGCAAGCTTGAAAATATGCTACGGATGCGAGTAACACTACCCCCACCACGCTCTAGGATCCTATAACATACGGCTTAAAGTGGATTCGAACCACTACAAACATCCATGGCACCACTAGAATTCAAACCAATTCAACCAAATTTAGCAATTATTTTTAATAAATAAAGATGGGGATAACGTTTTTAAAATTACCAATTTACATTTATACCTGTTAGAAATCACATATTAGAACAGATAGCATGCAAGAAAAAGTGACATTTAGAATCAAAAACCAAAATATAAATTCTAACCAACTTATTTTAATTCTACGAAGATGATTCTGGAAAGCAATAATGCTTTCCATTATGTTTTTTTTCTAAGAACAAAAACGTATAACATGTGCACCTCTTCATCAAGAGTGCTTTTTATAATTATTCCTGAAGAGCAAACTCTTCACATGAAAACGATAAATAAACATCTGTTAGAAAAGGAGAAAAGAATATTGCATTCTGTTTTTTCTGGAACCGTAACGGGGAAAAAATATCATTTGGAAGATTAAAAAAAAATCTGTTCCACGGTAACTTTTAAATAACCAAAATGTAGAAGAGATTTGGTGCTGGAAGGGTTTACAACAGACAAAAGAAGAAAAAAAGGGATAAAGTTCTTTGGGTTACAATGCCAACAAAAAATAGTTAAATAAATTGGCTGTAAGAATATATATTTTTTATTCACTTGTAGTTTTTTAACGCAACGTAATTTAAATACATGTCTCTAAATTGAAACAGTTCCCTCTCAGGTATTTTTATAAAGAAAATTTTTTTTCCTTTCCTTTTTACTGCTTTTAAGTTAATTTGAGATTGCTCTATGAATGGGGATAAAGTAAATACTTGGGGATTTTTTCCCTTCTCTTGTTGCCAGCACTGCAGTTCAATAAAAATATTATTGTGTTGTCGACGAAGAGTCTTTGTTTATCCTTTTAAAACTTCCTGCCGGATTATTTGTTTTTCATCGGTGTAAAAAAGTTTTTCGGTCTATGGATAATTTAAAAACACGATTGACAATTTTTGAGAACAACGAAGTTGTCTTTTTCATCAACTAGAGTAGTTAAAATGAAAATCCCTTTTTTTTTTTTTTCCTTTTGTTTACCTTACTTTAGGAATTTAAAAGAAGCATATTTTTTCCCGCTAAGTAACAAGACATTGTACACTTAGGGAAAAAAAAAATTTCAGTTAAGTTGCTCTTGAAAATATAGAAAATGTCATCGATGTTTACTAGATGCTTTTAAAAATCGAAAACAACGAAAAAAAAATTTTTTGTGTGTTCTGCCGAAATCAATAAGTGATTTTAGGAATAAATAAAAAGTTCATAAACGTACAAACGTACTATTCAAAATCTAAATTATTTTAGTTAAAAATTCAAAAAAGGACTTTTCTTTAAAAAATTATCAAAATTCCAAAAATTTTTAATTCAAAAAAGTTTATTATTGTTTTAAAAAGTAAAACAAATTGCGAAATATCATTGAAAATGAATTCGTTAATTATATCATTCATTTTTTTATTAGTTAACTAGTATCTTTGAAAGTCAGTGTTTCAGTTGTAGCATTTCACGAGAAGAGTTTTGGCTATTCACTTCCAGGAGAGAGGAATGTATGCTATTTGACAAATATATAATAACAATTCATTACTCAAATTTGACAGCAGACAAGCAGTATTGGGGATATTTATATTACATGCAATTAGTGCTTTGTACTAATGAGAACAACCCGTCACTCAAATCTGATAGCATATATTCGGTACCATATATAATGAGGAAATTAGCAATGTGCAACTTTCACAGGTCGAAACAATTATAGATGCATTATGTGTTGCATCGTGATTAATAGTAGACCACGAGCTGAGAAATGTCTACTCAATAAGAAGTGAGGGAAGTTGACACCACCCCTTCTTGACGGGTTGTCTTAAAAGAAGTTTTTTTTTTTTGGTGAAGAACGGAGAGAGTTCTGCGAAGAGTCCACTATAAGCATTGTTTTTATTTTTCTCTGAATTGACTGAATAGGCCGTAATTTTCCGGCTGTTTACAAAGTGAAACCCTTGTGATTTCATAAATCACGCCGAGTCATTATTAAGGTCTGCCGTAGACCAGTGTATTTGATTCGCCTTACTCTGAAAATCTCGGAACTTGGAGGGAATTGCACTTGTGTATCTAATTTATATCCTAAATTTTCATTTTTTGTAAATAGAGGTCTGTATATACATAAACTTTGTAAATAAAATTTAAATGTTCCCATGAACTTCTTGAAGCCGCTTTAGTCTAGTGTAGGCCAAGACGTTACACAGTCAATTCGTTCTGGTTAAATATGAAAGACAATTAGACTAATTAGTTATTTTGTTTTGGTCTATATTTTAATAATACGGTTAATGCAATTGATTTATAATAAATAGACAGAATTTAAACGTATAGTTTTTTTTTTTTATTGTTAAATTCTTTCGTCAAATATATCAATTGTAAATCAAATAACTACTTAGATGTTAAATTCAAATATATCTCCTATTTCTAGTCTAACTTTGGGTTTGTTTAGATGTATCTTTCATTCCTGCCATCCATTTACTTCAGTTCTGAATATCTCTTGGTGCAAATAGCGACCATGGAACAAACAGCAAATTGATTCAATTTGAGCCATTTTGTTTTCATAACAGAAAGGAGGCCTTGTAACCCGATTAAGAAATGTGAAGAAGACATTTATCGCCTTCGAAGGAGAATCTACGGACATATTTGGAGAAGAACCTTTCAAAAAGAGACGGATTATTTTCGTCTATGATTGTGCAAAGAATTGGATTACTGTTTTCAGGCGCCATCTTGGAACCAGAACAATCTTATTCACCAAACACTAAATGGAAATTATTCATAATATTATGATTGTGAGTAGAAAAAAGAAGCTTGTTGGTGTTTTCAGGGCATCAAATTATATTTAGTTTAATTTTCAGTAACTAGTAAATGAATTATCGCTTCCTTTCCTTTCGCTTTTCTTAGAATAACAGTCAAAATTTCTGTTGATTTCTCTTTGAATATTTGTAAAGAATTTTTTTTGTCAAACTAACTGTAATTAACTAACTCCATTGGTTGTTTCAATGCTTACATCTTCGAATATAATGAGATATTAATAAATTTGTCTCCAATTAAATTCGTGAAAATGCTGATTCTTAGTCGAAAAACAAAAAATTGTTTCAATAGAAAATATTTCATTATAAGAAAGCGTATTACTTATTTATTTAAACATTTCTTCACAGCTTCAAAATTAATTAATGTGGAAGATGTTTGAAAGATGTTTATATATCCATATATATACATATACATATAACTAAAATATTGATATACCTTTTTCTCTAGAATGACATCAGTATATATTTCATATGTTAGTATGAAACAACTTAAATTGTATTCCAAACAATTCTAATGATGTGAAGGAAATTATCATGACAATTGTAGCATTTTTTATATAAAGAAATTCATCTTTAGTTATTACAATTGTCTTGGTGTTAAAAATAAATTTAAATAAAATATAATCTTTTCATAATTCAAAGTAGCAAAATTCTTACAGTATGAAATATAACGACAATTTTCATTCATAAAATTCTAAGTATCATTTTTGCATCATCATCATGATTGAAAAAACAGCCCCAATGTGGGCCAAGGCCGCCTGCCTATTGGCAGATTTCGAAACATGAGATGTCTTCTTTTTTATAGGGTATGATTTCCCCCCAACTCTCTACAATCATGTTAGACTGGGACCTACAGTTTAAAAGTGGATTCCGAAGCACTACAAACAGCCATGGCACCGCCGGGACTCAAACCCGAAACCTGTTAATAACCTGTTAGTTAAATATATTGGCTGTTAGGATATATTTTTTTTAATTCTCTTGTATTTTGGTTGGGATAGTTTAGAACAGACAAAAAAAAAAAAAAAGGATAAAGTTCTTTAGGTTACAATAACAACGAAAAAAAATAGTTAAATATATTGGCTGTTAAAATATGGTTTTTTTTTTTTTATTCGCTTGTAGTTTTTAACTCTACGTAATTTAAATTCATGTCCCTAAATTGAAACAGTTCGCTCTCTCAGGTATTTTTATAACGAACACTTGTTTTCCCTTTTCACTGTTTTTAAATTCAAATTAGATTCCTCTATGAATGGGGTAAAGCAAATACTTGGGGATTTTTTTTTCCTTCTCCTCCTGTTGCCAGCACTGCAGTTCAATAAAAATAATATTGTGTTGTCGACGAAGAGTCTTTGTTTATTCTTTTTAAACTTGCTGCCGGATTATTTGTTTTTCATCTATGTAAAAAGGTTTTCGGTCAATGGATAATTTAAGAACACGATTGACAATTTACGAAGTTGTCTTTTTCATCAACTAGAGTAGTTAAATTGAAAATCCCTTTTTCTTTTTCATTCTGTTTACCTTATTTCAGGAATTTTAAAGAAACATATTTTTTCCCGAACAAGACATTGTACATTTAGGAAAAATGTTTTTTTTTTATCAAGTTGCTCTTGGGAATATGGAAAATGTCTTCGATGTGTACTAGATACTTTTAAAAATCGAAAACATTGAATAGTAAATTTCTTCTATGTGTTCTATCGAAATCAATAAGTAATTTTAGTAATAAATAAAAATAATTCATAAACGTACAAGCATTAATCGAAATCAACTTATTTTAGTTAAAGATTCTAAAAAATGGCTTTTCTTTTAAAAAACTATCAAAATTTAAAAAAAATTAATTTAAAGAATTTTTAAGTAAACAGAAGTTTTAAAAAGTAAGACAAACTGTAAAATATCATTGAATTGTGAGTAAACCGAAAATAAACCGAAACCCAGTAAACCGTAAACCTGCCGAAATCAATAAATTATTTTAGTAATAAATAAGAAAAATTCATAAACGTACAAAGCACTATTCAAAAACAAAATTATTTAATTCAAATAATTCAAATTTTTAATCACTCAAAATTAAAAGAGAATTTTTAATTTAAAGAAATTTGTTACTGTTTTAAAAGTAAAATAAATTGTGAAACATCTTTGAAAGTCAATTTGTTAATTATACCGCTTATTTTTTATTCGTTAATTAACATCTTCGAAAAGCAGTATCATTTCAATCAATTCATTTAGGTTAAATATGGAAGATATTAGCTTTCAGTTGATATCTTCATATCGAGATATAACATGTCCAGATGATATCTTCCAGATCGAATTAATTATTTTTGTTTTACTCTATATTTTTTATAATATATTAGTTTTACTTATATTTTTATACGGTTAGCGCAATTTGTCATAAATAGACAGAATTTCAAACTTCTAGTTTCATTCATCTCATTCACATCATAAACTGTAAAGGGGCAACTCAGCTCTAGGCAAAGTGATGTGGCGTGGAGTAATAGTAGAAGTCATATCAGACTGGGGTCTATGGCTTAAAGCGGATTCCAAATCACTACAAACATCCATGGCACCGCCGGGACTCAAACCCGAAACCTGTGGCACCGAGCGGCAGAACGCTAGTCACTCGGCCATCAGGCCCCCTTCAGTCACTTCATGCAGTTAAATATGAAAGTTAAATTGACTAATTTGACTGTTATTTCGTTTTTTGATGTATATTTTGATAATACGGTTAATAAAATTGATTTATAATAAATAAATAGAATTTCAAAGTCTAGTTTTCTATTTTTTGTTTTTGCAATTCTCACTTCAGTTAAAAAAATTCTAATGTATAAATTGTAAATCATATAATTATTTAGATGTTAATTTCAAATCTATCTCTAATTTCTAGACTCACTTTGGTTTTTTAGATGTACCTGTTATTCCTGTCATCCATTTGCTTCAGACCTGAAAACCGCCCGTGCAAATGGCGACCATGGACCAAATAGCAAATTGATTCGATTTGCGCCATTTTGTTTTCACAACAGAAAGGAAACCTTGTGTAACCGATTAGAAATGCGAAGAAGACACATATCGCCTTCGGAGGAGAGTTCCAGACATCTTTGGAGAAGAACCTTTCAATAAGAGATGGATAATTTTCGTCCGTGATTGAGCAAAGAATTGGATTGCTGTCTTCAGGCGCCATCTTCTTTCCTTTGTTCCTTTGAACTGTCCCTTGAAAATCTACTTTGTACCTCTGCTAGCGTAAATGGCCGAGTATCTGGTGCTCAGTTCCACAGGCTTCAGCCTCGTGTCCGGTGGTGCCATGGATGTTTGTAGTTGTTCGGAATCCATTTTAAACCATAGGTCCCTGTCTCATGACCGCAAAGAGTCCAATCAAACTTCTTTACCCATGTCATTCTGAAACTGTATAGGGGCATCTCAGTTCTAGGCACAATGATGTGGTGAGATATAGTAGTAGTAGCCACTTTAGAATTGGAGCCTGAATGGTCGAGTGTCTAGCGTTCAAGCGTTCAGTGTCTAGTCAAAGTTTATTCTCTAAAGATGCATTTAGTAAAAATAGAGATTAAAAAAATTTGAAGAACATTCTTACCTTTTTATTTTCAGAAGAGGGGAAAAAAAACAATACTCTTATCAAAATATGAACTTAATAGAAAACAGAAATAAAATACATATATGTAAAAAGTATTTTCTAATAATTTTATGTTTAATAAAAAATTTATTTTTGAATTGTGTGTGAGACGCATGATTAGTCTGTGTATTTATTCTTCGTTTCAATTTATTTTATTTATAAAGTATTTGGAACTTATTCATCATATTCTGCAGCTAACAAGGCAGTTGTTTTCGTGTTTAAAGCCAACAATAAGCCATTGAATTACAATTTTTTTGCATACAATTCTTTTCAAAATTATTTTTCTGAAAAACCTTCTTTAAAATCGGAAAAACCTTTTTCTCTGTTTAGTTAAAATTTCCATCTTTCCACAAATTTCCTGCATTTTACAGTATGATTGTTATTCTACTGAAATATTCTAGAACATAAACTATTCACATAAATTCGCTCAAGATTAGTTTATTCCGAGTTTTAATACTGTCAACAACTTTTTTTATTGTTCAGTAAAGTTGTTATTCCCATGATGCAAAGCAATTTTCTTGTCTTAAAATGCGTTTTAAAAAAATATTTTCCCCATCAAAACAAGATTTCATTCCAACAACAGAGAACAGTTTTCAAAGATAAACAATCCTCGTGCAATACATTTATATCCTTCATTTTACCCTTCGAGTCTATTTTTGTTTTCCGTCTTTGGAATAATCCGAATGTTATCTGGCAACGATGAAATATCGTCTGCCATGTAGATTGAATTTGGTCCGCAATGAATTTGCCGTTGCAGCAGATAGGACAATATAAATTGCACTTCTTTTGACATGCCCGTATTGCAAGTAGTATTATGCTACGTTTTTGTTCTTAATTCGTAAGAAAGTTGTCGTTTCTTTTTTTTTTTTTTTTTATATAATGTTACACTGCCATTTTCAGAAATACCTTTTTTGCTAATGGCAGATTGTAAATTTTTTTTTTATATAAAAGATTGTCTATTCTGTAGATTTTATCTTAAAAATGCCTGTTTGTTTTCAAATGAATTCTTTAAATCTGTAGTAGAAATTCTAAAAAATAAATTTCACGTAAATTTCAAATTAATGAATCAATCTATATTCAATTTTTTATGTCACAAGCAATACGTATTTTATTCATGTCATAAAAAAAATGGGAAGAAATGTGTTTTTGAATGAAAATAATTTTTAAAAAAGGCCTAACACTTCATCTGATGGAAAAAAATCTTGCAAACCCGCGTAACATGTAGACAGTACGATTATTAAGTTGGGACTTTGGTATTCTGTCCTATTCTAATAAAGAGTGTTTTCCAATTGTCGAACTGCTTGTAGTATGGCAAGTTATCCTTCTTTCTACAATATCAACGTGTTCGGTTGAATTGTGCCTGGAGAAAATTTTTTTCATTTCCAATCCTTCTTCTTCATTGTCACAACAGCGCCATGGTGGACAAAGGACGTTTACCTACTGGCAGATTTCTAGACAGGAACGAGACGTCATTGATTTCATGGCTACAATACATTGTCAATGAATCAGTGGTATCGTAACATTTTATTTATGTAGAATTCATTTGTGTGGTGGTCAGCAGGGGGCGACACATTACAGTTGCTTGTCTTTGACAGAACCTGTTTACAATGTGGGGGAGTATTCAACTTTGAACTCTGACCCCGGGAGAAGGGCAGAGGACCCCGTATATGAAGAAAGAAAAGTAAAGAGAAACGGCTGGCAGACGGCGAAACTGCAGCGGGCTGCGTCAAGCAGCGAGAGAAAATGATGACTGTTTTGTAATAATTATGAATGTAAATATTGCTGTATATATAACTGTGCTTCATTAAATATGTGTTGTTGGGAGAAAAAACAACGCTTAGTTAATGTGTTTGGAAATACACCCCTAGACACCCACTGCAAAAGTTCAGCAAGAGAAGTCTGTAGGTTCGGCCGGGATGAATCTATTGAAACCGGCTTAACCCTACAAAAATTGGGGGCTCGGCCAGGATGCATCTTTTGCAAGCGGCTAACTGTACATTTATAACACGATATTATTCTATATTCGAATTTGTTCAAGAAATGAGTATTGAATCATGTTTTTACGAGATGAAAGAAAATTCAAAGCGAATTACAGTTTTTAAGTTTAATGTTAAGTTAAGTTGTTACAAATTGAGAATGTTTCAAATGGTTTCGACAGATTTTATTTTTAGCAGAAAAACTTCATCAAATTTTATCTCATCTTCAAGGATTGTCTTAAAAGGAGATTTTTGGTGAAGAAGAGTTAAGTTGCGACAATTGCATCAGAAGTGGGTTTTTTCCCATTTTTCTCTGAAGTGAATAAATAGGTCTGAGTTTTCCGCCTACTTACAAAGTGAGCCTCTTATGGTATCGTGAATCACACCGTGACATAGTTTAGGTTTGTCGCAGACCGTGGGGATTAGATTCGTCGTAGACTATAGAACTCTGAAAATCTACGTTCTTGAAGTGAACTGCACTTGTGTATCTAATTTATATCCTTAATTTTCTTATCTTTGTTGTAAGTAGAGTTTTGTATATAAGTATATAATGCTTGTAAATAAAATTAAAGTCTTCCCTTGAACCAGAAAGTGGCCCTCGTCTTGAAGCCATTATAGGTCTAGTATAGGTCGAACGTTACACAATCCATTCATTCAGGTTAAATATGGAAAATAATTAGACTAATTCGATTGTGTTATTTTGTTTTGCTCTATATTTTGATAATACTGTCAATACAATTGATTTATAATAAATAGATAAAATTTCAAAGTATAATTTTTTTTTTTTTTCTCTATTCTTACCTAAGTTAAAAAAAATTCAAATGCATCAATTGTAAATCAACTAATTACTTAGATGTTAAAATCAAATCTGCGTCTAATTTCTAGTCTCACTTTGGTTTTTAGATATATCTTTTATACCTGCTATCCATTTTCTTCATTTCCGCGAATCGCCGAACAAATGATGAACATGGAACAAATAGCAAATTGATTCGATTTGTGCCATTTTGTTTTCACGAGAGATGGATTATTTTCGTTTCTAATTGTGCAAAGAATTGCATTACTGTCTTCAGGCGCCGTCTTGGAACTAGAACAACGTTCTTCACCAAACGCTAAATGAAATTATTCATGATTTTATGATTTTGTGAGAAAAAAAGAAGTTTGTTGGCGTTTTCAGGGCATAATTATTATTGTTAGCTTAATTTTTGAGTAACTAGTAAATGAATTATTGCTTGATTTCTTTCGCTTTTGTTAGGATAACAGTTCGAAAATTCCGTTGACTTCTGTTAGGTTATTTGTGAAGATTTGTTTTTGTCAATCTAACTGTATTTAATTAACTCAGTTGCTGTTTAAATGTTTAAATGTTTACATCTTCGAATGCAATGAGATTTCAGTAAATTTGCACTCAATAAATTTGTGAAAGCACTGTAATTCCCAGTCGAAAAATAAACATTGTTTCGGTAGAAAATATTCCATTATATGAAAGCACACTGATTATTTATTCAAACATCTACTTCAAAATTAACTAATGTGGAAAAGAATCTTATAACTTTTTTATCTGTAATTAAAATATTGTCACACCTTTCTCTTCATAATAGTGTCATTATTTTCAAATGACAGTATGAAACAACTTGAATTCAAAAGAATTCTTAAGATGTGAATGCAATTAATCAACACATTTTAGCATTCTTTTATTGTTGTTGTATAAAACACCCACCGTTAATTATTACAATAGACTTGTGGTTAAAAATAAATTTAGATAAGATATTTTTCTATGTCCAGTGTCAAATTTACAGGAGCACAGATATCATAAAAAAATACAAAGAACAAGACAGAAACAAATATCATCAGTTAATCAGGCAGTGTAGAACAGGAAGCAAGGTGAGCCGTTCTGTGGCATATCTATAAAACATCTATATTTAAAATGTTTTCTCTACATACTAAAATTCTTCCAATTCCAGATATTATTGTTCCACATTCCTTGAAGTCCGTGTAGCTCTAATCAGACAACCATGCTTTAATTTACTACCATTTTTCATTGGTTCTAATCTTATTTCAGAACAGTGCTCACAACACAAGCTAACCGAGGAATCGAACTTGCTTTTTTATTCTTGCAAGCGAGCATTATCGTAAAATAAAGAAGATCCGATTGCACATAAATTATTTAATCCTCGTCTCCCGTTAATCAGTCTTCAACATGCCGATTTTGTACTAAAAATGAAAGTAATCTCTTAAAAAAAAAGGTTCCAGCTATTAACTATTTAACTATTAGTGGTTCGAAAATGCAATGCAATAATCTTTCTTCAATGAACCATTGAGTAAGGTGGATAGATAACCCCCGCAGATGTGACCTACCTTTGAAGGAAAGATAATCCAGTGCAGAAGATGTGTCTGGGGATTAGCAACAAAACTCCAGCTAAATTAATGGAATTTTAAATGAATCTGCTGTCTTAAAGTATATTTAAAAGCTATTCTATGCGCCTTTTCAAAATAAGTACGGGGAATTAGGTATTTCTGGAAATAGATTAAAGGGATATTATTCTATTCACTGCTAAAGTCGTAGAATTTCCATGACAAAACTATTCGAAAAGGAGATTTTCACGAATGGGAACCAAATAGATAATCATGTTCCAATTTGTAAAATTTAAATTAATCGTTAATTAGTTTTATATACAGTATGTTTCCCATGGGGTCCGTGTTAGAATAGCCCTACTGTAGTCCATGCATGTCATAAAAGGCGACTAAAATGGGTACCCAGGGCCCGGGATATAACCGAGTGTGGTAAAGTTAGTAAAATGTCGATTCGAATATCACAATCACGTGACAACATATCACTTGGTTTCCAATAGAGAGCGAGTGATCTCTAATAGCAGAAAAGGAAATAGATGAAATCTTGTGATTTCATAAATTGAAAAAAATGGTGCCTTTCATTTTGTATATCTCCTATCATTTGCAATTCCTCATTAGTGCGAAACTATTTCTGGAATACTAGTTATTATCAAATAAGAACAGTAAGAGAACAGGTTAAAAACTAAAACCTTGTACGACATTTCGCTCTCCAAAAATAAAAATTTTTCTAATTATGTATACATATTTATAATTAGAAAAATGTTAAATATGTAAATATATTTTATGTGTCATTAGAAAATTCTATGATGAATATAAGAAACAATATATACTAATTGGCTTTCATTAAATTTTTTACTGTTTTTGCATGATTAAATTTTAGATTTGGTATTTTTTTTTTCTCTGATTTCATTGATATATATGACATATTCAGTTGCGTTGAAATTATCAAATTTGTTGAAGGTTTTATCTTTCTTTCAACATAGTTTGTTAAAATAAAATATTTTACTTTATTTACTGAAACAGGCCAACTGGTCATACATATCTACAAGTTTTATGTCAATTTTTAGTTGCCCTAAAATTTTCTATAACTTATTAATATTTTTTAATTAATTCCAAAATTAGAAAAGAATGTTTTAAAGAAAATGTTTCATAAAAAATTAATATAATATATAGTAATTATATTTTTTAATAAATAAAGATAAGGATAAACTTTACAAAATTTCGAACTTAAATTTACAGCCGTAAGAAATCGCACATTGGAGCAGATAGCATGACATATAGTACAAGAAAAGTAGCATTTAGAAACAAAACCAAGATATAAATCTTTTTTTTAATTTTACGAAAAACTCTGAAAGACACAATGCTGTCTATTATGTTTTTTTTTCTTTCTAAAAGCAAAAACGAACAACATATGCACCTCATCTTCAAAAGTGCTTTATAATTATTTCTAAAGACCAAACTCTTCACATGCAAACGATAAAAAACACCTGCTAGAAAGGAGAAAAGAATATTGCAGTTTGTTTTTCTGGAACCGTGACGGGAAAAAATATCCCTTGGAAGATTAAAAAAACCTTTAAATAACAAAAATGTAGAAGAAATTTGGTACTGGAATGGTTTAAAACAGACAGAAGAAGAAAAAAGGGATAAAGTTCTTTAGGTTACAACAACAACAAAAAAATTGTTAAATAAATTGGCTGTAAGAATATATATTTTTTTATACGCTTGTAGTTTTTAACTTAGCATAATTTAAATACAGGTCCCTAAATTGAAACAGTTCGCTCTCGGGTATTTTTAAAACGAACAATTTTTTCCTCTCTTTTTCACTGCTTTTGTTAATTTGAGATTGCTCTATGAATGGGGATAGAGCAAATACTTGGGGATTTTTTTTTTTGTCTCTTCCTGTTGCCAGCACTGCAGTCCAATGAAAATAATATTGTGTTGTCGACGAAGAGTCTTTGTTTATCCTTTTTAAAACTTCCTGCCGGATTATTTGTTTTTGCATCGATGTAAAAAAGTTTTCGGTCTATGGATAATTTAAGAACACGATTGACAATTTACGAAGTTGTCTTTTCATCAGCTAGAGTAGTTAAATTGAAAATCCCTTCTTTTTTTTTCATTCTGTTTACCTTATTTCAGGAATTTTAAAGAAACATATTTTTTTCTCGCTAAGTAACAAGACATTGTACACTTAGGGAAAATGTTTTTTTTTTATTTTTTATTTATTTAGTCAAGTTGCTCTTGGGAATATGGAAAATGTCATCGATGTGTACTAGATGCTTTTCAAAATCGAAAACATTGAATAGTAAATTTCTTCTATGTGTTCTATCGAAATTAATAAGTAATTTTAGTAATAAATGAAAATAATTCATAAACGCACAAAGCATTAATCGAAATCAAATTATTTCAGTTAAAGATTCTAGAAAATGGCTTTCTTTTAAAAAAATTTCAAAATTCTAAAAAAAAATATTTTAATTTAAAGACATTTGTTATTATTTTAAACGTAAAGCAAATTGTGAAATATCTTTGAAAGTCAATTCGTTAATTATATCATTATTTTTTTGTTCGTTAATTAGTATCTTAAAAATTCAGTGTCATTTCAGTCAAATCATTCAGGTTAAATAGGAAAGACAATTAAATTAATTTGATTTGTTATTCTGTTTTGTAAATCAAAATTCTTTGTAGTTGAAGATTCTAGAAAATGGCTTTCTTTTAAAAAATTTCAAAATTCTAAAAAAATATTTTAATTTAAAGACATTTGTTATTATTTTAAATGTAAAGCAAATTGTGAAATATCTTTGAAAAAGTCAATTCGTTAATTGTATCGTAATTTTTTGTTCGTTAATTAGTATCTTAAAAATTCAGTGTCATTTCAGTCAAATCATTCAGGTTAAATAGGAAAGGCAATTAGATTAATTTGACTTGTTATTCTGTTTTGTAAATCAAAAATTCTTGTAGTTGAAGATTTTAGAAAATGGCTTTCCTTTAAAATATTATAAAAATTCTAAAAAAAAAAAGTTTTAATTAAAAAATGTGTGATTGTTTTATGAGTAATAAATTTCAAAATATTTTTGAAAGTCAATTCGTTAATTATATTAATTTTTTTTCGTTAATTAGTATCGTTTCAGTCAATTCCTTCAGGTTAAATATGGAAGATAATTAGGCTAATTCGATTTGTTGTTTTTGCATTATATTTTGATAATTAAATTATTGTAATTGATTTATAATCTAATATATAAAATTTCAAAAAGCTTGGTTTTCTTCCTTTTTCTATTCTTTCTTCAATTAAAATTCAGATGTATCAACTGTAAATCAAATAATTATTTACATGTTAAATTCAAATCTATCTCTAATTTCTAGTATCACTTTTTTTATTATTATTCCTATGATCCATTTGCTTCAGCCCCCTGAAAATCGCCTGTGTAAATAGCGACCATGGAACAAATAGCAAATTGATTCGATTTGCGCCATTTTTTTTTTTTCACAACGGAAAGGGGGCTTTGTAACCCGATTAGGTAATGTAAAGAAGACACATATCGCCTCCGGATGAGAATTTCCGGACATATTTGGAGAAGAACCTTTCGACAAGAAATGGATTATTTTCGTCCATGATTGTGCAAAGAATTGGATTACTGTCTTAAGGCGCCATCTTGGAACCAGAACAATCTTCTTCGAGAAAAGCTCAATGAAATTATTCATAATTTTATGATTGAAGAGGAAAAAAAACGTTTGTTGGATTTTCAGGGCATCAGATTATATGTAGCTTAATTTTGAGTAACTAGCGAAGGAATTATCGCTTCATTTCCGTTTTTTTTTCTGAAAATAATAGTCAAAAAATCTGTCGACGTCTGTTTGATTATTTTTGTCGTCATAACTGTATTTAATTAATTCCCTTTGTTGTTTCGATGCTTACACCTTCAAATACAATGAGTTTTGAATAAATTCGCCTTCATTTAAATTTGGGAAAAATGTCACTTAGTCGTAAAATTAACATCCTTCCTATAGGAGATATTGCATTATATGAAAGCATATTAATTATTTATTCAAACAACTCTTTACAGCTTCAGAATTAACTAACGGTGGAAATGCTTAGAAGTACCTTATAACTTTTTTTATCTATAATTAAAATATTGACATACCTTTTTCTTTCGATTGGTATGAGTATATATTTGCTATCGAGTAGTATGAAACAATCCTTACCTGTATCTTGGACACTGAATTTTTCGACTCTGCAAAGTTACTCATCTCTAGACCCTTTTGTTTGTTGACATTTATTTGTAAACAAAATAAAAGAATTAAACAACTGAGAGTTATCTGTGTCCTCACATGAAATAAAATAAAGTAACTCTGTTTCAATTGCTTATCAACCAAATCTATTCATTTATCCCCTTATGTCTTTTTTAAATTGTGTCAATGAAAAATTTGATAAATCTTACGTATTATAATTACCAACTTGTTACATTCTTGTGTTACATTTCTGATTAATTTTTCTGCATTTTTGGCGGTAATTTCTTCTTCATCATTTTAGCACATATTGAAGAAAATAATCAGAAAAAGAAATATATTTATTCGAAGATTATTTTGAAACAACTCTTGAACTGTAATAAAAACTTTTTTTTACATTAATATATTACTTGAATCAAAGCTTAGCTTTATTTTATTTCATGTGAGGACACAGATAACTCTCAAGTTTGCTTATCTCCTTCTTATTTCTTTGTTTGCAACAACGTCAGCAAACAAAGGTCTAGGATGAGTAACTGCAGTGGAGTCGAAAATTCAGTGTCAAGATATAGATTGCTCGATTGTTGCAGGTGAGCCCCAATACAGTTTCAAACTTTATCAGAAATCCTTATAAAAATGGAAAAGAAAAAGAAGACTGGTAGACCGGAAAAAGTTAACACCACGTGATGAAAGAAAACTTGTTCGTGTGCTTAAGAAGAACAAAGGGAAGTGTTTCAAAGGCAAGAAATCAAACGGGACTTTAATCATGTGACGAAACAAACAGTTTACAACTATATTAAAAGATCTAAAAATTCATTTTCAAAAACGGAAACATCATCCTAAGTGGACACAAGCTCACATTGATAACCATTTAGCGTGGGCTAAGGAGCACATGTCCTGACTACAGAATGGACTTCTCTGTGATATTTTCCGATAAAAAGAAATTTAACTTAGACGGATATCAGTACTACTAGCATTGTCTGGGGAATGAAGACGAATACTATTCAAACGGCAAATGGGAGGAGGGGTTTAATGGTTTGGTTGGCTGTTGGATACGGAGGAAGGACAAGTCTGGTTTTCTTAAATGGTAGGCAAAAACATACAGTCTACATTCAAGTGATGAATTCCGAGCTTCTTCATTATGGCTCTGACTTGGGGGGTGAAGAGTGGAAGTTTCAGCAAGACGGAGCTTCCATTCACACAGCGACTGGAGTCAAAAATTGGTTCCTAACAAATAATGTGGATGTTTTACCATGGCCAGCCAAAAGTCCTGACCTTTAATATAGTGGAAAACATCTGGGCAATGCTAGTTCGTCGTGTTTATGCTGATGGAAGGCAATTTGATTCGCTAACTCAGCTTCGAGAAGCATTGAATGACTCATGGGACAATTTTTGTCAAACAGAAGTTCAGTCTCTATACAATTCACTTCCAAAACAGAATATTTGAAGTTATAAAGGCCAATGGGAAGAACATACCTTATTAAAATCACTATTTTTTCATTCATTATAATGCTGTCCTTCTACTTTTTTTTTACAAAGTTTCAAAAAAGAGAAACTATTTTTGCTGCCATTAATATTTTATGTTCGAATATCATAATTCTGATGTTAAAAATTGTATTTTTAAAATATTTTGTAAAATGCTTTCTAATAAAAATTTTAGTAAAAATAAAATATTTTTCGGTTATTGTTACAAAATCAAGTGTCCTTCTACTTTTTTACGTAGTGTATAATTAAAAACATTATCAAGGAGTATAATTAAAAAAAAAAAGCATTCAACAAGGTGCCCTAATTAAAAAAAAGCATTATCAAGGAGTATAATTAAAAAAAAAAAAACTTTATCAAGGTATAATTAAAAAAAACATTATCAAGGAGTATAATTAAAAATATTATCAAGGAGTATAATTAAAAAAAACATTGTCAAGGAGTATAATTAAAAATATCAAAGGAGTATAATTAAAAAAACATTATCAAGGAGTATAATTAAAAAAAATTACCAAGGAGTATAATTAAAAAAACATTATCAAGCAGTATAATTAAAAAAACATTATCAAGGAGTATAATTAAAAAAATTATCAAGGACCATAACTAAAAAAAAATTAAGCAAGGAGCATAATTAAAAAAGCATTAAAAAAGAAGCATAATTAAAAAAAACATTATATCAAGGTGCATAATTAAAAAAACATTAAACAAGGTGCCTAATTAAAAAAAGCATTAAGTGCCGGGCATAACTAAAAGAATTAAACATGGTGCACACCAACTCGGGAACCAGTGGTAAAGCACCGCAAAAGGACAAAGATTCGAATCCGTTGGAGGCGTGCGTTTTAATCACTACTGCACTTACTGCTCGACTGCACTTAAGACAGTGTGACTGACTGCCTGGTGGGTGTTTACCACCCAAAGTCCTGTACGACATGCACATAATAGACAGTTATTCCTGAAAGTCTTCATGGAAGACAATACACTCACTTCAGCCGGGAATATGATGTCCTTAATTAAAACAAAAGAAGGTGAGGGCTATGTATTTTTTTAAAAATCAAATGTTTACGATATCACTTATTTACAGCTTGTAAAATCTTAAATATACATATTTTGAAGCAGAAACTTTTACATGTACTTTAAAATAAGCAATAATATTGTACTTACAATTTATTCCTGTGATTCTGTATGTTAAAAACTACTTTTAGATAACTTTTAATTTTCATTAAAATGTGTAACACATTCTTACAAACATTAAAGGCTTTGAAGTTTACAAGCAAACATAAAATGTCTGCAGTCGAAACAAATCACTCTTTTTTAATAGTAAAACTTTTATTGCAATATTACTTTAACAAACCTCATAGAACTCGATGCATTGCTTCGCGATAATTTTTTTGTAATAATATACAGTTAGTGTAAAAAAGTATTCGTGAATCTTTATTTATACATAAAAATGTCTGAAATTTTTGTACTTAAAGTAAAATTTTCTAACAAAATTAATATGCATACAAACAGTTATTTGTTATTTTTCATTTTATTTTAATTAAAACAAATGAATCCTTCACGTATTTAGAACAAGATCAATCAAATAAGCTATTTATCTAATTGTGTAAAAAATATTCGTACTGTCAAAATAATTTACAGATTTTGCTACAAATAATTTACAAGTAATACTAAGTTGGATATCTTTTAGCTTTTGCATTAGCTTACAGTTTTCATGGCATGAATCCAACGAGTTTTAAAGTAATTGAATTCGAAATAGAATTTCATTCTACTTGAAGAGTAATTTTTAGGTCATTTTCCTATAAAGGGGTTTTCCTTTTGTTGGCAAATCGACGAAATTTTGGTGTGTTATACTAAACTCTCAAATCCTAGTGTTTAATGCTGCATGTTTAGGTGTTTAGTATCAAAACGTAATCACGATTGTGTTTCCGTTTTGCAGCACTAGATTGTAAATTAATCTTTAATGTGTCAATGTACATACGATCCCATCAATAATGACGAAATTTTGTACACCAGAAGCATTCATACAACACAAAAATGCTCAGAACCTCCTCCCTGACGGAAGAAGATTCTTTAAATGAATAGAAGTCTAAAAATGATTGTAAGATTTCTTTTATTAGAAAAGGAATCTTCCTCTTTGTTGTCTAAATCGAAGAAATTTTACCTCGAACTCCTTTTGAAATCCCAAAGCCTAGTGTTTAACACTGTATGTTTAGGTGTTTAGTATCATTATCTGGAATGAAATCGTAATCATGATTGAGTCCGTTTTTTGCAGCACTGATTGTAAATTATTCTTATGAACTTATTTAATGTACATATGACCCCATTAATATGGACCAAATTTTGTACAACAGAAGCATTCATACAACCCAAACACTGCGAGAACCTCCTCCATACATCACTGATAGGAGATTCTTTAGTTGAATAGAAGTCTCAAAATGATTAATTGCTATATTTAAGATTACGATTCAAAAACACAAATTTCAAATTGAATTTTTATTTTAGCATCTATACTGGAAAAGCGTCTAAAAGAATTTGCAAACTTTCATTTTTAAACTATTATAAATAAAGTCAATAAATTTGCATTTTTTGCACGCGCGAATAATTTCACGCCTTAAAAAATCTGAGGCGAATGAAATTCGATTTTTAAATAAAAACTTATAATAGAATTTTGATAAATAGTAATTTAAAATACTGAGTTCAAAGAGTTTTTGAAACCTCTAATAATTGTTACTATGAAAGGCAACCTCTGATATTTAACAAAAACGTGTTTTTAATTATAAATCGGCACTTTAAGAATACTTTCTACACTCGCTATGTAATATATATGGCATTTTATCCATGGAGTTTCTTAGAGGAACCAGTTTGTTCAGATTCTTAACTTCTTTTTGTATCCAATTTCATATCTATAGCTCATACAGTTGCAATTTTCTTCAAATGGCCTCAAGGATTCTTTTATAGTAATGATATTTTTTTATTGGTGCTTTGAAGAAGCATGATTTTGCTTTTGGAATGATATCTTTAAAAGTTTCGTTTCATAAAATATGAGGTGTCAAAAACAAATGCTTTATAACATAGACAAAATTGCTGTTTAGTATGTTATCGAAAAAAAAAAAAAGATGTATAAAAATCAAAAGTAGAAATAAGGTTGTTGCTGAATAATTAGTAAAAAAAAAAAAAAGGCGAATGATATTGATTTTCTCAACAATAACACCGTTGGTGTGATATGTGGTTTTAGTATAATTTGAAAAATTATGCACTTGCATCAAATTAGCTATTACCCGAATATTAGGATAGCAAATTTCAATTCTTTTTTACCTTTCTTAAAAGAAAACATCCAGGAAATGTTTCTGCCTTCCAAGTCCTGACACTTGCAAAAAATTATAGGAAAGCTTTTATTTTCTATTTTTTACTTCGCGCTGATGTTACTCATTCTATACTAATCAAAATATAATAATATATTGGAGCAAAGTTCAATCATTACATTGATATATTTTGATAATTTACAATTTTTGAATTTAAACATTCAAGAAGATTACCTTAAGAAACTTCGTAATGGTTTTAGCTTTATAAAGGTAAATGCCGCAATGTATATTTAAAGTCAATACGCCACAAGGCTTATCAAGCATATAAAGAAAAAAACGAAATTAATCAAAAGAAATCAGTCTAAATAACAAAATCGGCGAGATATACAATAATAAAAAATATTTTAACTTGTCTATCTCACCAAAGAATTAAAAACTTTTGATTGGTCAGACGACTATTAGTCGTATAACTGATATATTAAAAAAAAAGAATTAACTCAAAAAGTATCAAATATAAATTACACGAATATGCCTTTGATCTTAAAATTAAACGTATATATGAATATACTAATTCTAAAATTCATTTTTTATCAATTTTGTCAAAATTAAAAAAGTGGAAATTATATGCAATCGGAGAGTTTTACTCAGAGTTTAGAATATTTGGTACTTACCCATTTTAACTGAATCAGGCTACTTGACAACCTTCCTTGGCGATGTGCTGCATTGTACTCGTCCATGTTGTGCTGTATTGTACTCGTCCATGTTGTGCTGTATTGTACTCGTCCATGTTGTGCTGTATTGTACTCGTCCATGTTGTGCCGTCCATGTTGTGCTGTATTGTACTCGTCCATGTTGTGCTGTATTGTACTCGTCCATGTTGTGCTGTATTGTACTTGTCCTTGTTGTGCTGTATTGTACTTGTCCGTATATAATCGAAAAGAAATACCAATGTAAACTCTTCACAATAAACAAACATATATTTTAAAGCAGTAACAAATGGCGTTTTACTGTCTATGAAATTAGTTTCCTTCTTGACTATCTGCAGAAACTACCACTTTAGGTAGTGCATCTTTAGAACTCAGGATGCATCTTTACTCTGGCAAAACTATGTCCGTGTATACATTTGAAAGAATGATATTGCATCATCCTTCTATCATAGTAAGTCATAATTTTTACTCCGTTTTTACAGTATTTTTTTTATTGGTCGATCATTCAGTCATGTTAATTTAATGTTGCAATGTTTCTTCAGATATTTCTGAATGTTAACGAGAAAAAAACAACTCTCGCAAGTGTTTATAATTTTGATACAAATGTGGAAGGAACTTCTGTTTAGTAGATAATACTAAGAAAAGCTGGTGTCAAAGATTATGAAATTCATAAATTTGCCGAGCTGTTGGGCTTGAAATAAAGTCGCCAAGTAATTGGTCTTGAAATTAAGTCGCCAAGTAGTTGGTCTTGAAATAAAAATCGCCAAGTAGTTGGTCTTGAAATAAAATCGCCAAGTAGTTGGTCTTGAAATAAAATCGCCAAGTAGTTGGTCTTGAAATAAAATCGCCAAGTAGTTAGTCTTGAAATAAAGTCGCCAAGTAGTTGGTCTTGAAATAAAGTCGCCAAGCAATTGGGTCTTGAAATAAAGTCGCCAAGTAGTTGGTCTTGAAATAAAGTCGCCAAGTAGTTGGTCTTGAAATAAAGTCGCCAAGCAGTTAAGCTTGAAATAAACTCGCCAACCAGTTAAGCTTGAAATAAACTCGTTAACCATTTTGGTTCAATTGTAATTAATCCGTACCATGTATTTTGAATGAATCCCAATTACAGCAGAAAACAAAGGTAAACATATTATTTTTCATTTATCCCATGTGCTAAGAATGGATTTATTAATATTGTGTAACAATGTGGAACATAAATTTATAAATTAATATGTTTTTCTGTGTAAATTAAAAAGTTTTTTATGAAGTAAGAGCTAGTTGTCACGATTAATTTATCTGATAAATCCATTCTATATCTGAATTGTCAAAAACTGATCAATTAAATTTGATATTTGAAATGAAAATATTGTACGCGCTTACAAATTAAGAATAAGTTATATGTATATTCAGAAAATATCAAAATAGTTTTACCAGATCGACTAAATTCATATGGATAATTATGTTAAAACCAATGATCAGGTGATGTTAAGATTATTGTTTTTAAATCACTGAAAATACCGATGTACTTTTTATACGCTCTATTTTTTGTATTGAGCTTTGTTTCATAGTCTTGAATATTTATGAAATAGATGGCTAACATAGGACTTAGGGAAATTAATGAGGGGTTTCCAATGAAACGCACAATGGTTGGTCATCCTTCAGTTTCGTATAGATGCAAGAGCCGAACCATATGTTCTTAATTAGATTCCAAGGAAATTTTGTGGATCCGTGGACTTGATTGATGGGGTCTATGAGTTGGAAAGAGGGAAAAAGCTATTATTTAATATCTAGAGTCTATAATTAAATCTAACATTTATCACAGGAAAATATGTAATAAATTAGACAATAAATTTGTCAGATCTGTGATAACCAATAAAAAATAATAGATTTTTTTTTCTATTGGATAACAATTTAAGTCAAGATAAACAATTGCAGAATTCGCACTGGAAAGTGTTTACTGATAAAATTTGAAATATACTGTACTTTATAAAACACCCAGGGAAAACAAAACATTTTTATATTATTACTGTTTACCAGTTTGTGATTTTTTTTAAAATTCAATTATTTGATTTGATGATTTAAAATTTAAAAATAAGAGGGATCAGTGGTCTTCTTTTTATTGATAAAAGACCTATAGTTCATTGATATAGATATCTTTTTGCATGTTTTGAATAAAATCAACTGATCAATCAATATTAAAATTTTTACAGAAAGATTAAAGAAATCGAACTTTTATTGTGTTATTATTTTTTGATAAATAAACTCATAACTATTTAAAATTACTGATAAGATATTAATTTTGGGGAACATTTTTTTTCCTGTTATAAGTAACACATGCATCAATACAAGCTATATATGATTTTTAAATATCGTAGAAAATAATTATGATATCGGCAAACATTGAATCGTTAGTTGTGGGGTATTCGACAAACATTGAATATGTAAGAATTAGAGACATTGAAAAAAAAACATTAAATAAAAAAATCTCATTATAATTAATTAGCTTCTTACAACACGTATTAAAAAAAGTATTTTTAAATTTCAAATAAAAAAAAAATTCCAGCGATTTGATGCTAGATTCTCAGCGGTAAAAATAAACTAGATACTCTGCCTTACCGCACTTAGAAAAACTGTAGTGTATTTGACGAGTGCGACACCAACTAGTTTATAATTTTTTATTCGCATTGGGCAATAAAAAATATTGTTCAGAAAAAATAACATTTGAACTTCACGCATATACAGCAGCAGTGCATACAATATCATTCTTGACAGTATCAGCAAACTTCTGTATTCAGACGTTAAATTTTTTGATGAAATAGCTAAGCCTCTTAGCTAGTTCTTAGCAACAGCCAGAGTCTTGCCTTCTGTCTGTCCAATTAATTTTTTTTCTTGCTTTCAATGTTTTTTTTTTATCAGTTTTTTGTATGAAAAAGCATTAATGTTGTGTTTTCTTTCTTTCTAATCCTGTAGTTTGTTTTTTTCTTTTCTTTCTACGAGGTCGTAGAAAGAGAAGGTGTAGATTTACACTCCGATTGCTCTGAAATTATTTAGGATGATAAAAAAAAAGTCGGTACTGAATACAATTTTAATGTGACGCATAAATTAGAATTCAAACGTTTCTCGCGTAAAGAGTTTTTTTTTACTCCTGTGAAGTTGCGAAAACTCTCACCCTTATTTTTTAAAATAGGAATGCAAAAATTCTCCAGAGTATCTTGAAGACTGCGCAAACAAAAATTTGCATATATAAAGGATCGGTGCAAATCGTAAATGCCTGCATCGAAAGTTACTGCTTTAGTTAAATAATCTGATTTTTTGACTCGTATTTTCCACTCTTCTAGGCTATTACAACACTGAAATGAAAAATAAACAAAATAATTTTTGCTTATTTGTTTATACAAACATCATTTAAATGTTGTAGCGTTGCGAGAATTTTATTCAGTCTTGACTTTTACGTATCTCACTGATTAACATACGTAATCATAATAACGAGTTTCTTTCTAACAGAAAGTCATATTAAAAGATTGTAATGCAAAATTACTTTTGTCTGTTTTGTACTAAGTTTGACACATTTTCTGTTCAAGATTTTATTATAATACCTTAAGAAAATAAAAAAATTTAGAATTTGTTGATTTAAATCTTTTTCCATAAGTAATCAACTTTGTTTGCAGACGGTGTTGTAGTTAGACAATAAAATAAGATTTTGAAAATTAAAACTTTTTTCGCGTTAATTTTACACTTTTAACAGTCATACAATGTAAAAATGGTGTAAACCAAACATTTTAATATTCTTTGAATAGCACAGAGTAAAGATTCATGAATATTAAACAAGAATTTATTGTCGATCATCGTATAATTAAAAAAAAAATTACTTTTAATAAGTCTACTATTTTCATTTATAATAGAAAACTGGTTAAAGAAATATTTCTTACAATATTTTTCTTTAAAATTCAAAATAATTAATAAGCAAACGTCTTATCTGTTACAGTATGATGGTATATTTTATTTAATGTTATATATTCTTGTTTAATGTATAAAAATATTAATAACTACACATTTTCTTGAAGAAAAATTTATTCGAAAATAACTAACTCAACAGGAGTATATAAAACATTTTAATATTTTTTTAATAGCATAGAGTAAAAATTCATGAATATTCGTGAGAATTAGCATATAATTAAAAAAAAAAGTTACTTTTACCAAGTCTACTATTGTCATTTATATTCGAAAATTAGACAAAGAAATATTACTAACAAATATTTAAATTCTTTTAAAGACAAAATAGCGAACAATAATGAAACGTTTTATCTGTTATAATATGATGGTTTATTTTATTTAATGTTATAGATTCCTGTTTAAGGTATAAAATATTAATAACTACATTTCTTAAAGTTATTTGAAGAAAAAAATTATTCGAAACTAATTAACACAACATTTTAATATCCTTTGAATAGCAAAGGATAAAAATTCATGAATATTCAATTGCAATTTGGCGGCCTGATTGCCAACTGGCTAGTGCTTTGGCTTTAGGTTCGAAACCTGGAGTGGCCTGGATGCTTGTTAGTATTTCAGAATCCACTTTATACTTGTAGGTCCCGATCTGTTTAATCCTCATGTGCACCAGATGACCGTAGAGCGACAAGCCAATCAATCTAATATTAGTAACATGTTTATCAAAACTAGATTTGATTTTCAAATATTATAGGAAATAATTGATAAAAATAATTCCAGCTTATAGCATAAAAGTTCGATGGGTATTCGACAAATATTGAATATGTAAGAATTAGAGACATAGAAAAAACATTAAATAAAAATAACTCATTATAATTAATTAGCTTCTTACGACACTTATTAAAAAAGAAAAACGCATTTGTAAAATTTCTGATAAAAAAAAATTCCAGCGATTTGATGCTAGATTCTCAATTGTAAAGATAAAAACTAGATACTTTGCCTTACTGCACTTAGAAAAAAAACTGTAGTGTATTTGACGAGTGCGAAACCAACTAGTTTATAATTATTTTTATTCGCATTGGACAAAAAAAAAAAGTTGTTCAACAAAAATAACACTTCATGCATATACAGCAGCAGTGCATACAATATCAGTCTTGACAGTATCAGCACACTTCTGTATTCAGACGTTAAATTTTTGATGAAGTAGTTAAGCCTCTTAGGTAGTTCTTAGCAACAGACAGAGTCTTGCTTTCTGTCCGTCCAATTAATTTTTTTCTTGCTTTCAATGTTTTTTTTTCAGTTTTTTTTTTGTATGAAAAGGCATTAATGTCGTGTTGTCTTCTTTCTAATCCTGTAGTATGTTTTTCTTTTCTTTCTACGAGGTCGTAGAAAGAGAATGTGTAGATTTACACTCCGATTGCTCTGAAATTATTTAGGATGATAAAAAAGTCGGTACTGAATACAATTTTAATGTGACGCATAAATTAGAATTCAAACGTTTCTCGCTTAAAGATTTTTTTTTACTCCTGTCAGGAGTTGAAAACTCTCACTGTTATTGCCCTTATTTTAAAATAAGAATGCAAAAATTCTCCAGAGTATCTTGAAAACTGCGCAAACAAAAATTTGCATATAAAAAGAATCGGCGTAAATCGTAAATGCCTGCATCGAAAAGTTACTGCTTTAGTTAAATAATTTGATTTTTGACTCGTATTTTTTTCCTCTTCTAGGCTATTACTACTCTGAAATGAAAAATAAACAAAATAATTTTTGCTTATTTGTTTATACAAACATCATTTAAATGTTGATGCGTTGCGAGAATTTTATTCAGTCTTGACTTTTTACGCATCTCACTGATTAACATACGTAATCATAATAACGAGTTTCTTTCTAACAGAAAGTCATATTAAAAAGAATGTAATGCAAAATTACTTTTTGTCTGTTTTGTACTAAGTTTGACACCTTTTCTGTTCAAGATTTTATTATAATATCTTAAATCAACAAATTCTAAATTTCTTTTATTTTCTTAAGTCTTTTTCCATAAGTAAACTGCTTTGTTTCCCGACGGGTATTGCAGTTAGACATTAAAATAAGATTTGAAAATTAAAACTTTTTTTCACGTTAACTTTACGCGTTTGGAAGCCATAACAATGTAAAGGAATAAACCCATCATTTTAATATTCTTTGAATAGCATAGAGTAAAAATTCATGAATATTAAACAACGATTTATTGAGTATCAGCATATAATTAAACAAATTACTTTTCTGTGTCTACTATTTTTAATTATAATCGAAAACTGTATATATGAATATTTCTTACATTATTTAAGTTCTTTAGAAGTTAAAATAATGAATAACAGTAAGAAGAAAATGTCTATCTGTTACAATCTGATGGTATATTTTATTTAATGTTATAGGTTTCTGTTTAAGGTATAAAAATATTAATAACTACATAGTTTCATAAAGTTATTTGACGAAAAAAATTCTAGTATACAATCCTAATCCTACAATAAACTATTCCAACAGGGAGTAACCTAACATTTTTAATATCCTTTGAATGGAAAAGAGTAAAAATTCATGAGTATTAAATTGCAATTTGGTGGCCTGATGTCCAACTGACAAGTGCTCTGGCCTTTGGCTTTAGATTCGAAAACTTGTGGTGGCATGGATGTTTGTTAGTGGTTCGGAATTCACTTTAAATTGTAGATGCCTGTCTGTTTAGACTTCAGGTGACCATAGAGAATAAACCAAACCAAACTGAATATTAGTAACATGTGTATCAATACAAACTAGATATCTTTCAAATATTATAGAAAATGACTGAGAAAAGAACTCCGGCTTATAGTATTAAATGATTAGTTCGATGGTTTATTCGACAAACATTGAATATGCAAGAATTAGAATATAGAAAAACATTAAATAAAAAAAAAAAATAACTCATTATAATTAATTAGCTTCTTACAACACTTATTAAAAAAAATGTAATTTTAAAATTTCCATTGAAAAAAAAAATACAGCGATTTGATGCTAGATTCTCAGTGGTAAAAATAAAGAACTAAATATTCTGACTTACTGCACTTAGAAATAAAATTGTAGTGTAGCTGACTAGTGCGAAACCAACTAGATTATAATTATTTTTCACTCGCATTGGACAATAAAAAATATTGTTAAAAAAAATAACATTTGAACTTCATGCATATACAGCAGCAGTACATACAATATCAGTCTTGACAGTATCAGCACACTTCTGTTTTCAGACGTTAAATTTTTTTAATGAAGTAGCTAAGTCTCTTAGCTAGTTCTAACAACAACCAGAGTCTTGCCTTCTGTCTGTCCAATTAATTTTTTTCTTGCTTTCAATGTTTTTTTGTCAGTTTTTTGTATGAAAAAGCATTAATGTTGTGTTTTCTTCTTTCCTAATCCTGTAGTGTGTTTTTCTTTTATTTCTACGAGATCGTAGAAAGAGAAGGTGTAGATTTACACTCAAATTGCTCTGAAATTATTTAGGATGATAAAAAAAGTCGGTACTGAATACAATTTTAATGTGACTCATAAATTAAATTCAAACGTTTCTCGCTTAAAGATTTTTTACTCCTGTCAAGTTGCGAAAACTCTCACTGTTATTGCCCTTATTTTAAAATAGGAATGCAAAAATTCTCCAGAGTATCTTAAAACTGCGCAAACAAAAAATTGCATTTAAAAAGAATCGGCGTAAATCGTAAAATGCCTGCATCGAAAAGTTACTGCTTTAGTTAAATAATCTGATTTTTGACTCGTATTTTTTCCTCTTCTAGGCTATTACTACTCTGAAATGAAAAATAAACAAAATAATTTTTGCTTATTTGTTTATATAAACATCATTTAAATGTTGATGCGCTGCGAGAATTTTATTCAGTCTTGACTTTTACGTATCTCACTGATTAACATACGTAATCATAATAACGAGTTTCTTTCTTACTGAAAGTCATATTAAAAGAATATAATGCAAAATTACTTTTGTCTGTTTTGTGGCTAAGTTTGACACAATTTTCTGTTCAAGATTTTATTATAATACCTTAAGAAAATAAAAGCAATTTAGAATTTGTTGATTTAAATCTTTTTTCCATAAGTAATCTGCTTTGTTTTCAGATGGGTATTGAAGTTCGAGTTTAAAAATAAGATTTTGAAAATTAAAACTTTTCACATTAATTTTACACGTTTAGCAGTCACACAATGCAAAAATGGTGTAAAACTAACATTTTAATGTTCTTTGAATAGCATAAAGAAAAATTCATGAATATTAAACAAAAATTATTTGAAAAAAAATTACTGTTACTAATTCTACTATTTTCATTTATATTCAAAAAGTGGTTATAGAAAAGCATTTCTTACAATAATTAAGTTCTTTAGAGGCAAAATAATGAATAATAACAAAAAAAAAACTTCTTATCTGTTACAATATGATGGTATATTTTATTTAATGCTATAGATTCCTATTTAAAGTAAAAAAAATATTAATAACTGCATAGATTCTAAAACTTTCTTGAAGAAAAAATATTTATTTGAAAATAACTAACAATATTTTTAATATTCTTTGAATTGCATAGGTAAAAATTCATGAATATTAAGCAACAATTTATTAGTATCAGTGTATAAATACAAAAATTACTTTTGTTAAGTATACTATTTTTTATTTATATTCGAAAACTGGATAAGGAACTATTTTTAAAATATAAGTTCCTTAAAAGGCAAATTAATGAATAATAAAAAATAAAATGTCTAATCTGTTACAATATGATGGTATATTTTATTTCACGTACTAGTTGCTGTTTAAGATATAAAAATATTAATAACTGCATACTTTCTTAAAGTTACTTGAAAAAATTTATTCGAAAATAACTAATTAATCAATAGGAATATACTCAAAATTTTAAAGCATTTAATATTCTTTGAATAGCATAGAATAAAAATTCATGAATATTAATTAACAATTTATTGAGAATCGGCATATAATTAAAAAAAAAGTACTTTTACTGTCTTCTATTTTCATTTATATTCAAAAAGTGGATAAAAAATATTTCTTATAATTTTTAAGTTTTTAAAAAGCAAAATAGTGAATAATAACAAGAAGAAAACGTCTTATCTGTTTACAATATGATAGTATATTTCTGTTAATGCTATAGATTCTTGTTTAAGGTATATAAATATTAATAACTACATGTCGTGAAGTTACATGAAGAAATAAAAATTATTCGAAAATAACTAACTCAACAGGGTAAACCCAACATTTTAATATCCTTTGAATAGCAAACAGTAAAAATTCATGAATATTCAATTGCAATTTGGCCGCCTGACGGCGGGTTGGCTAGTGTTCTGGCCCTTTGGTTATGTTCGAATCCTGGCTGTGGTCTGGATGCTTGTTAGTAGTTCAGAATCCACTTTAAACTGTAGGTCCCGGTCTGTTTAGTCCTCGTGCCGCACCAGATGACCTTAGAGCGACAAGCCAAACCAATCCTAATATTAGTAACATGTTTATCAAAACTAGATTTTTCAAATATTATAGGGAAAATAATTGAGAAAAAATAATTCCAGCTTATAGCATTAAAGTTCGATGGGTATTCGACAAATATTGAATATGTAAGAATTGGAGACATAGCAAAAACATTAAATTAAAAAAAATAACTCATTATAATTAATTAGCTTCTTACAACACTTATAAAAAAAAAAAACTTATTTTTTTTAAAATTTCCCATAAAAAAAAATTCCTGCGATTTGATGCTTGACTAGATTCTCAGTGGTAAAAATAAAGAACTAAATATTCTGACTTACTGCATAGAAAAAAAAAATTGTAGTGTGAGTTGACGAGTGCGAAAACAACTAGTTTATAATTATTTTTTACTCGCATTGGACAATAAAAAATATTGTTAAAAAAATAACATTTGAACTTCATGCATATACAGCAGCAGTGCATACAATATCGGTCTTGACAGTATCAGCACACTTCTGTATTCAGACGTTAAATTTTTTGATGAAATAGTTAAGCTGCTTAGGTAGTTCTTAGCAACAGCCAGAGTCTTGCTTTCTGTCGTCAATTAATTTTTTTTTCTTGCTTTCAATGTTTTTTGTCAGTTTTTTTGTATGAAAAAGCATTAATGTTGTGTTTTCTTCTTTCTAATCTGGTGTGTTTTTCTTTTATTTCTACGAGATCGTAGAAAGAGAGGTGTAGATTTACACTCCGATTGCTCTGAAATTATTTAGGATGATAAAAAAAAAAAGTCGGTACTGAATACAATTTTAATGTGACATAAATTAAATTCAAACGTTTCTCGCTTAAGATTTTTTACTCCTGTCAAGTTGCGAAAACTCTCACTGTTATTGCCCTTATTTTAAAATAGGAATGCAAAAATTCTCCCAGGTATCTTGAAAACTGCGCAAACAAAAATTTGCATTTAAAAGAATCGGCGTAAATCGTAAATGCCTGCATCGAAAAGTTACTGCTTTTAGTTAAATAATCTGATTTTTGACTCGTATTTTCCTCTTCTAGCTATTACTACTCTGAAATGAAAATAAACAAAATAATTTTTGCTTATTTGTTTATACAAACATCATTTAAAATGTTGATGCGTTGCGAGAATTTTATTCAGTCTTGACTTTTTTACTCATCTCACTGATTAACATACGTAATCATAATAATGAGGTTTTTCTAACAGAAAGACACATTAAAAGAATGTAATGCAAAAATTACTTTTGTCCCTTTTATACTAAGTTTGACATTTTTCTGTTCAAGATTTTTATTATAATACCTTAAG
>BPLR01000422.1:0-56025 GCA_021605095.1 Caerostris extrusa | reverse complement strand
AACAATTACTTAAATTTAAAGAAAATTTCTAAAATCATGCCACTAGATGGAGCCTGAAGCCATTAGGTAGCACGAGAAGATGCTCGAGGAAGAAAAGGATTTTTGTTTAATTAAAAAAAAACTAATTAGAATTTGTTCTTAATTTTTTTTGGCTAGACACAAGATTAAAGGATAATACCTGCAGAGAAAAAATTTAAATGTTAAAGTTTTTTAATTTGCATTGAATACCGCACATGCATTCTTTATATATATATAGAGAGAGAGAGAATGATGTTTATGTTTCCTATGGGAATTAATAGAAGCCAAAATAAAAAGAAAAAGCCTTCTTGCGTTTATAAGTTGTAATTCCTATTTCTAATATTAAAGAAATAGTATAGTTTCTATCATAATAATTATGTATAAGGAGGAAGAGAAAAATGTTATTTTTACATTTTAAATTGAAACTGCATATTATGAAAGAAATTACAATTATTTCGTAATTCTCAATAAATTAAACATGTACTCAAAAAAATTTTTCTATGTTTTCGTTCCTTTGTTTATGGACTCGAAATTGTTTAATTTTCTTGTAGTAAGTGCTAGAAGAGACTTAAAAATAGATACTAGATATACAGAGTGATTATAATGAAAGTCCCCCTTTCAAAATGCTGTCAAAAAAGAACCACTCGACACAATGACTTTACATTTGTACTGAGGATACTCGAAGAAGGGGGAAACAGTACGCCATCCAAAAACAAAAGTTCCAAAGTGTATGAATAGAGGGCGCTGTAAGCGGCCCAAAGAAAGTGAATTCGGCTGCCAGTGATATTTTGAATCGAAATCACAACGTATTTCGCACGAGTTGCACATTCTACCCACTGTAGTGTTCAATGTGCTGGATTGTTTCGACTTTTGGTGCAAAAAAAATTGACTTCCAAGTCATTCGACAGTTGTGACACTGTGGAGTGGAAAGCCCATCCACCACGGCAAGGCCATACCCAATTGGATGGGAAAAATCAGTGAAACTTTTTTAGAACTTTTTTTGATGGAGTATACCGTCTCCTCCTTCTTCAAGCATCTTCAGTTCAAACTTGAACTTATTGTAACGAGAGGTTCTTTTTGGCAGCATTTTGAAAGTGGAACTTTAATTATAATCACCCTGTGTATGAGCCTCTTCGGAGTTCGCGACTGATGAACTGCTGATTCAATCCTGTCGTTGGCATTCTTTTTGTGAACTTTTGGCGACTGAAACTTAAAAGAACTTTTTAAACTGTTGATCGGGAACTTTTAAAACTGATTTTACAGTAATCCGGTCGGGAGATCCTGACTTGAATTTTAGTTGATCCCTTTCGCTCTGCGATCTCTCCTGGATTTTCTTTTTCCGGAAAGATTTGGTGCTTAAGGAAAATAAATGTTCATCGTTTTCCGCGGATTTTTTCCGACTGTGGAATTCCAGGCGTGAAATTTTTGGATAAATCTTGTGTTTCCAGTCTGCCATGTATTGTGCGGGGGGGGAAAAAAGAGAGAGTACAGTTTTCAATTTTCTTTTGTTGATTTTTACGATGGGGAGATTTCGGTTTTATTATTTTCATTTAAAGTAAGATTGAGGAAGTTCAGCTTGAGGAGGTGGTGGAAAGATCGAAGATTGAAAAAGAAAATACGTAATCTGTTTCGGTAAAGGGAGGTAGACTCATCTTTCATTTTTTTTTCCTTATTTTCCGTTGACATTAGGAGTAAACACGAACGGCGAAATGATTTTTGACTCAGCGCCACTTTATGGGTGGTAAACATTTATCTATATAATACACACATTTTTCAGAAATGGATGGCTTAAGAAATATGAAGAAAGAAAGTTCTTTTCTGTTGAGGCTAGTTAACTTCATTTAAACTAAATTGAGAAATAATTCCCTCGCATTTAAAAAAACCCGGCTTGGAAGGAAAATGCTGTGGATGGCTCTGAACTTCAGTTGTCTGGTACAATAAATATGACCGCGTGAACAGTACCGCATGACACCACACATACAACGGTGTACTTGGTATAGTACACCGTTGTCAGTGTGCTGTCAGCATCAAACTGAACAGTCTTTCTTCGTAGGGAGGCTCTTGTGGGAGTTTTTAGAAGTGTCTTTTTGTGTTGGGATCGTTTAGAATGAGTATACTTCACAAAGCATCGAAATTCTAACACAATAGCATTTTTTTTTTATTAAAATAGCTTAACAAACAGAATAAAGAAAATTAGTGTGATTCATTATACCAACTCAATAAAAAAAATGAAAGGAAGAACAAAAGCCGCGAAAGGACGATTGTAAAGGTATTATGTTAAAGCATATAGTATCTAAAGGGTGGTTTAATGGTCATGGGTCAAACTGAAATTGCACTCTCTGCGTCCCTTCCGTCACTCTCTTTCTTCTTGAAAGCCGCCATAACGCTGTTTTTCACTTATTTATTACCATTATTTATCGCTTCTGTTGTGCATACGTCTTCTTTCACTTAGACTTGTGCTAATTACATAGTTGTTGTTATTTTTCCTACGTTGGGAGAAGGCCTTATCGGCCAGGAGCCTCTTGCAGCAGAGTAAAACCCAGCCTTGCTGTAAAAGTTGTCTGGAGAACAGTTCATAAAAAGAGAACATGGAGCAACTTGTCAAATATGTAAAATCCGTAAAAGTGCCTGAAGAACACAGGTGACAGTCAGGAATATTGGCCACTCCGATATGGCAAAGGTGTCCTTGTCAAAAGTTTAAAATGTGCAGTAAAAATTGAGCGAGGAAGGTCCACTAATGACATAGTGTTATGTTTGCTGCACAGTTACTGTTATTATAGTTTATACCAGAGCATATTTTTCTTCGCATTCTAACAAATTGTAATTTCTTAGTAATGTTTTTAAAAATAATTCCAAATGATTATCTCTCAATGGACTTCTTCAAGACTTTTTAGTTCAATGCACACATAACATCATCTAAGACACAGAGTCGAAATGTCATTCGATTCTGATGATGATTAATGCAGTTAGGATTGTTATCTTAGGGCGGTGTATCGAAAAATACACATGTTTTCAGAAATTCTATTTACAGTTTTGAATGGGCGCATTCAGAACCCTAAATAGCTCGTGAAGAAACGGATGCCCTTCGACTTCTTAGAACCGTAGAAATAAACTCAACACTGTTTTCGAATAGAATCATAAAAAATGATCGATTGTTTCCACGAAAATCTGAATTTGAACGTGACCGGCTACCTTGAGTAGATTTAATGTCCTGTAGGGAAAACATCCCTCAACAGTTTGGAAACCTCCGAATATTTATGTATGCGTTTATTTATGTAAATGTATCGAGTTATGGCGGTTATATTAAATATTACATAATTTTTACACTGTGGTCTCTATATTTATTTTTTAAAAACATTTTAAGAGTAGTTTCGATTGTTTTTCTTTTTACTTCAAATGAGATAAAATAATGAACTTCCGACGGATCTTTCTTGCTGTGGCTATTTAAGTGTGGACTTGCAAAGGTTTTTTTCTGTTTGATGTTTATTGCTCACAGCGTGCTTTGCCCTCCCATAACTTGTTCTCATTTAATCTGAAAGGTTATCACAGTTTCATCTCTCTCTCGTTCGAAAGTTTTGCTCGGCCGCTTTCTTTTGTTATGAAATTATTGCTGTAAGTTTGAACAGTGTATTCTCCGTTGTTTAATTTCTCAGACAATTTGTACAATATAAATTAACTCCAAATATTTATTTTGCATGTTCTTCTGGGCGTTTGAGACAATTAAATATTTTTCACTAAAATATCACTACCTCTGATCTATAATAATAGTAGCAGTGGATGAATTGAATATGTCCCATAAGAATAATAACAAAAAGAAATAAATATAGAAGGCAACATTTATCATCCAAAAATTAGTTTAAATTAAACAATAAATGGAAACTATGACTCCTCCTTTCAGATAATTTTTTGGTTTCTCAGTCATTTCGTTATTGCATTTTAAACTTGCAGGTGCCGGAGTTTTCTCAGAGATTTTTTCTTTTACGTCCCTGTTGAGCAAGGTATTGCATTTGATGGAGAAATCGCTGAAATTCGCACAACTCTATCCCAGTTACACTGCAACTTGGATAAATTCCCAACAACTGTTATCCTCTGCGATTCCAAGGCTGTCCTGTTGGCTATCGTATCTGATAATAATCCCTTAATGCAGGACATTTTGGATTGTCGTCTTCACCTTCAGAACATGGCATCTCTTGAGAAAAATATCACCCTCCAGTGGGTTTCTGCCCACTGTGGGGTTCCAGGCAACAAGAAGGAGGATTTCCTGGATCAGAAGGGTGCTCTGATCAGAAGAGAGTACTACTCATGCTTTACCCTTCTGTGCTATTAGACATCTTGTTAAAAATCTATCAAAGCCAGTGCTCAGAAGATCTTTACTGGCCATGTATCCCATAAGACTCGGAGGAATGCCATCCCAATGTTGTGTGATGGCCCAAGGCGTAGAGCGGTTGCTGAATACCGCTTGGCCACCGGACATGACTATCTGCAGAAACATCTTTTTAGACACAGAATTGTTCCTTCCCGGATTTGCACTATGTGCAGCACCTGCGCTGCGCAAGACCTTTCTCACCGAGCGTTACTGGGAGGCCAGAGATACGTTAGGTTAATGAACTCTGTTGAATTTTTGGTTTCTGTTCCTTTTCCCTTTATTCTTGTCTCTTGCTGTAATACAATCTGCCATTAGAAATAAAAAAAATTATAAATCGTAATAATTAAGTGTACCTAAAAAATTGAACTATGTGTTAAAACAAATGAGAGATGTCATTAAACATTTTTCATTGAAGACTTCTCAAATTTGCTCTACAACACAATCTTCAGCTGCATTCGTCAAGAATTTTCATTTAAATATTCACCCGCTACTATTATTATGGGGCAGAGGTAATAATATATTAATTTCTATGTTGAGTTTTTATGAGATTAGATTATGAGATTTATGATTGAGTTTTATGAGATTATTATCAGATTCTATTTTGAGTTTTTTTCTATGTTGAGTTTAATTTCTATGTTGTTATTTTTTTTTTTTTTTTTTTTTTTTTGATTTGATTTGTATTTGCAAATCTCTGCCCATGTCGGATAAATATATTGAGATACGAAGGAGAAATCCTCTTCCACCTCAAAGTCTTTGAATATTTAAAGAGATTTTAAAATTATTATTTAAGATGCATGCTTTTATACATAACTGAATCTTGGTTTCTTATTCAGGAAGCTGTTATCCATTATTTTTCTTGCGTTTCAGCATTCCAGTAAGTCGTGAAATATGCGAGTGGAACTTGATAAATACGAAGCTGTCACTTTTTGGCATCTATTTTTGAGCGTCGCCTGCAGTTATGAATCACGGTTAAAGTGGCGTTTTAAAGCATTTTTAAAACTGAGAAATTGCCCTTTACTTGGAAAAAATAAAGAGTTATTTTTTTAAAAATGCATTTCATGGAAGAAGCCATCAAATATAACATCTTAATTCCTCTTCATAAAGTTCGCGTCCAAATACTAACACTCTTCTGAACTGGCTGTCTATTTTGCGCCCATTGAAATGTCCGTAAATCTTTTTTTTGCGAATATCGCGGAAAAGAAAGGGGAAATTAATAATGTCTGGAGATTAATCACTTTTATGGCCACCCTTTCCCCGGAGGAATGGCGGCGGCGCGCCTGAGTGACAGGGCCGTCATTTTTTTAATTACATCACTTATTTATCTGGCGCGATAGACGTGCACATCGAGTGAGAAGACACAAAGTTACCAAAAGAAAAACACTTAAGATTATTAGTCTTAAGAATTGGTTTTTTATTTTTTAGTGTTGATAAAAAACGCAATAAATATTTCATATGCACTTTTTTCTCACAGTTACAAGTAGGATCATAAATATTAATAAGGGATGCATTCCTACATAAATCAAATGATTTATACAAACACACATCAAATCTTGTCTGAAAAGGGATTCAATTGGGTGTCATTGATCACCTATTAGTGTAGCAAAGACCACTGACTGCGACAGTGATACTTCATCCTTTTAGAAAGGTGCTTGTGGCATTGTGTTCGTGGGGTTACAAAATGAACCCATTTTAACTGGGGACATTTAATTAAGGAATGACTTTTAGTCTTGGCAGCTCAATGTAATTTATACCGTGCTAAATACTGATTCATTTCTGTAAATCAAATAGAGTTTATTATCGCTGATTTATTTGTGTGGTGACTTTAAAGGAATACAAGGGCAATACCGAATAATGGATTGGGTGCTATACCAACAGTTGAACGACCTGGCTTGTGCAGAGTTGAAATTCTAGAATAAAAAAGAGAGTGAAATCATTCTAAATGTCATGCCTGGGTGTGTTTGTTTCAAATTGGAAGGCAATATGAGGGAAGGGGTGGTATTACCCCTTCATCAGGGTGATGGGGTGGGGTGGGGTGGGTATATCAGGGTGTTGGGATGGTATTACCTTGGTTTTTTTTTTTCTTTCTAATGCAGCTGTCAAATACTTAGAGAGTTATCTTTTTACGCCATAAGTAAGGACTGCACCGACGTTGCTCAATTAGCACTACCCAGGGGGCACGTATAGCTTGAAGATAGGCTACGGACGCGAATCATACTGCCCCCCACAACGCTCTATCACATTAGACCTATACCTACGGTTTAAAGTGGATTCGAACCACTGCAAACATCCATGAACAATGCTGAGATTAGCGTTTCAGCAATGAATGATCTCAGATCAAAGTGGTCAGTGTTGTTTTGGGGTAGCATTTTATAAAGAATTAAAGTTTATGTTACAGAAATACTATTCTATATGATTATTTGATGTTAAAAGTCATTAAAGTAAAACATTTAGTACATTAAAATGAGTATTTATTACTCTTTTATGCTGACAGTATATCTGTGCAAGAGAATATAAAAAATTATTTTACTATTTTTTTTTTTTGTGCACACTTATTTCCCCTTATTTTTCTTTCTTATTCACATTTCCTTAAAATACGGAATGTAAAAGTAATATATATATATATGAGTGTTGTTATTATTTTCATGAATATTCGAAACATCCGTTATAAATTTGGGTGCATTGTACAGAGAAGTGTACAACGCACACTTTTGCTTTTTGTAACTTGCTGGTTGTTGCCTGGCCCAACAGACAAATTGTTTTTTAGCTGGATATCAAAATCTGCTTAAAATTGTACTATAATATATATATTTAAATATATCACTTCTTGATGTATTTTTAGTTTTCAACACAGAATTTGAATATTTTCCAGTAGTCTTCTTTTGCGTTTTATTTTTCTATTCGGAAATTTAGAACTGAATATTCCAAATCATTTTAAATAAATTGAAATTATTCCAATGAAAAAAATTGCAGGTATTAAACATTAATAATAATAATATTTTCTTGAATACAGTACCTAACCGAAAAAAGTGAGAACACTAACCTAAATGAGGAACTCCAAAGCGAGTTTGCCATGAAAAAGAAAACAATGTATATTAATTTGTTCAGGGAACAATATGTTGAACGAAATTGTTGTGGCTTGAAATAAACTTGTAAAAAATAATAATCTTTTTGAAAACTAATATTTTTCGAAATGAAATATTTTCCGTTGCTCCTCATTCCCCGAGTTAACACACGGGAAAATTAAATTAATTAAATTTTCTATGAAGATATATTCTTTACTGTCATGAGTATCGAAGCTCTCGAAGGTTTCTTTTCACTTTTGAATGTTATTTTAAGTTAAAGCGAATCTAAAATGAATCGTTCATTTTCTTTGAAAGAATGCATTTTTTTTTTTTTTTTTTTTTTTTGAATAGAATGCTTTCCAGAAGAGCTTTCAAAAAGTCTCTGCAAGTGCATGTCTGAAAAACCACACAGTTACTTTGTGGGCTGACCGAATCGTACTTCTTCTTTAAACCGCCAACTACAATGCAAACACCAACAGCAGGAATCGAACTTTCGTTTACTTGCTTCTAAACCACGCCTTGTGTCCCTAATTAAAAATGTTGGATAGAAAGTTCAAATAGTTTTAGTCAAACGCAGTTTGGCGATGAAGTCGTGCTGGATTCTTCTTTTTTCTCCTGGTTTTTTTATACCTTCGCACTCACCCCGACAAAGGAACGTAATACCTTAAACTCTTACTTTAGTAATTGTCACAGTAATGTGACGGTAAATCCAATTTTTATAGTAGCCATAACGAATAGCAGAATATTGTTTAATTTTACTCTAACTATTCTATAAACCTTACTATTCTAAGGTAATTTGTAGTAATAACCTCTGAGGGAACGGCCTGAAGAGCATTACAAACAGTATATGTAGTATGCTTATCCAGTCGCCGCAAGAATATTTCGCAGCTCCCCTTTTCAGTGATTATATTCACTGAAGCTCGAAGGCGACTACTGTCTCGTCTTCATTCTAACAACATGGCCTGTAAGGAAAACGATTATGATTGATATCGTTCTATTTAAATATATTATAAATAACCTGCAAAATTCCTTTGTTGAGGTACCAAGAGTTGATTATAAACTGTTGATTCAAGTGAATCTATCCAGTTGCAGTTAAGTGTGGGCGCATTTTCTTTAATAAGGAATGTGCTTTTTTAACTGAAGGTAAAAGAATCTTATTAGAATTTTAGAGACCTTGAGAGTGCGTTTACTTGACTTGAACGGATTTTTTAATACTTGCTTCATTTTAAAATGATTCGTTCAACCCGTTCTTCCTTTTGCTCCACCCTTTTAATGATTCCAGAAATGAGGTATTAAAGCTTCCTTCTCTCCGTGCCATTTGTGTAAAAACACCGAACTGTGAATCGGAAGAGGGTTTCATTAAAAGGGCCCGTTTAAATGTGTCCGTGCGGGGAAGAGATAGCCCCAAGAAGTATTCGTTCTGATTTCTTAAAAGAGAAAGCTACTTTTAAGCACGTTTGGGCCGTAAACCATTTTCACGCTTTCTTGACACCGCATCCCAAACTCCGAATGCTTGCCAAGTTAGCAATATTTGAGCAGGATAATTTTACTCGGGGCTTCAGTTCCTAGTAAATATGTTCGCCATTAAACAGATTAAAAGGCTGCTACAAAATTATTTCTGTCATGAAAAGTATGCGATTCAGAATTTGGCTTATAAATGCAGCTGTTCAGCAGATAGAGTTGCAGACAAATCGTAGATAGAAAGATGTCTTTTGCTCTCATTTAATTATGGTAACAATATAAAAGACCCAAACAAATTTGGGTTGGCTGAGTAGTACTCGGGTTCATGTCAATAAATTTCGTAAATTCGATATTCAAGGCTTCTTTTTTACATTTTATTGAATATGTTTTAAGGTATTAGGAATATAGATCAAGGGAAGAGCACATATTTTTTTACAATATTTTTCTGTTTGTCCTCTCAAAGAAGGTAGATTTCAAAGAAAGAGCTGAGTCGTTTTTTTTCTTCTGTAAAGGGTGCGGTGCGATAAACAACTTAGAGTTCTGTTTGTCTACTTTGGGCTCATTAAACCTTAACCTACAGTTTAACGTGGATACCGAACCACTCATCAACATTCATGCCCCCGCCAGGATTCAAACCTGAAGCCTGTGAGGCCAAAGGTCAGAGTGCTAACCACTTGGCCACCAAGACGCAAATAACTTAGAGAGCCACTGTGTTAAACTAGCAACCAGTAGTATCACTGATAATCGCTGTATTTGATGTATCATCAGATTCTCAAAATGGATGAGTTTTTCTTTATGCAATGCTCATGGGACACTATTTCAGCAAAACAAAGGAAAATCAAACTATTCAATAATTCCTAATGACTTATAAACAATTATTTACATAGTGACAAAGTGTATTGAAACACCGAAATAAAAGCAGTTTTTTTTGTTCGAAAATGCGGGTCTGATGACTGAGTGGCTATCGCTCTGACGCTCGGTACCACAGGTTTCGGGTTCGATTGCCGGCTGTGTCATAGATGTTTGTAGTGGTTCGGAATCCTCTTTAAACCATAGGTCCCTGTCTAATAGGATAGTAGAGCGTTGCAGGGGGTAGTGTGAGCCACACGTGCCCCTGGGTAGTGCTCAATGAGTCACAGCGGTGCAGCCCTTGCTTATGGCATAAAGATGAACTGTCTCTGTATTGCCAGCTGCATTAGAACAACAACTGAACGAAAATGATATCAACAAATAAATAATTAATCAAAATTGCTAATTAGTTAAAAAACAATTATTGGCAAAACATTCCTTAACAGCAGTACAACAAAACATCAGGACATGAAGATGAAACAATATGACTATCTATAAAATATACATTGTATCTAATATACATTTTTATAGACATTTGTATAATAGTTAAAATAATAATTTTAAATTTACGACTGCATCTTCTTCTTATGTTTAACAATCTACTCATAAACAGGAAGCGTTAAGGATTTTTAATAGCTGTAATGAGGCAATTTAAATTCTGTTTGAAGCCCACTCTTCACACTGAAAAACAGAGGCGAAATTATTTTCCATTATAATAGCAGCAATATATTAAAATAAACGGCATTTTCATATTGCCTTCCCTTTTTTCCTTTTTCATAGCTATCTCTTAACAAATTTTGAAACTGTGTTTCCTTTTAAACGTTTTAAATTATAATAAATATTTCTGAAGTGCTTTGTAATGTTTCGTATAGAAACTTAAGAGAAAAAAAAAATTGAAAAGTTTATTTTTAAGTTAGCCAAATGGATACAATCTTGACTGAAATAAAAATTTATTATTCCCGTATCTATCCTAATTTATTCATCTTTAAAAATTTATTTTGTTACTTTTATTTTAAAAGTAAAGTTCAGTAATGAAAATAATATTTTCTTAATTCTTATGAATATTTATAAATTTCTAATTCATTATTTATTCCATTTATACTATTAAATGAATGTTTAATTTCCGTAATAAATTCAACAATCTTATTAAATTTAAAAAAAAAAATGACTTACTTGTCATGAATGCAATGGAGTTTTACTTATTATCGAACTATTTTACACTCTATCTATTGTACACACATAATTCTGTCATTCAAAATTGAGGAGGCCTGATGGTCGAGTGTCTAGACCTCTGGTGCTCTGTACTACAGGTTTCGAGTCGAGTCCCGGTGGTGCTATAAATGATTGTAGTGATTCGAATCCACTTTAAACTGTAGGTCCCTGTTTAGCCCTAGTGTTAACAAGATGACAGTAGAGGGACAAACCAAACCATTCAAAATTGTGAAAAAAAATGCATTTTCATTTGCTCGTTGACAGTATCACAACGGAAATCTTTATGAAATGAACACAATTTTTCTATTTGTTTTAATGCAAATTACAAGTTATGAATTATGAAAAAATAATTATTTGAAGAGTGAATTAAATTAAAATGAATTTGAATCGAAATGCATAATATTGTTAGAATGAAAAAATAGGAAAGGAAAGAATAGAAGAAAAACAAATCAAAATTCAAAGAAAAAGGAATAAAATATAGAATTTAAAAAGGAGGGGAGGGGAGGGATTTTCACAAAAGCACACTGAATGTTCTGACGGTGATTATTTTTCTAGTAAAAATAGAGATGAATCCCATTTTGAAAATTTCCAACTTTAATTCATTTAGGCTTTCAAAGAGTTCGGTATCCCAACAAGAGACGTGCCTCGATATACGTCCATTTGAAGTAAGTCCAAATTGATATCCTTTTTTGAACGCGAAAAATGTTATTTGTTTACGATCTTTATATGGAATAGGACTCATGTGTGTCCACTGTATGAATGTGAAAAACTTCATTGTACCGTCTGAAGGAAGCCCAAACAAGCAGTAATAAAAAATGTTTGGAATGGCCAGACAATGTATCTTTTGAGGAAACACTCTGGGGAGAGGGCAAAGTTCTTTGGATAGGTTTTTTAGAACCACTTCAAACTGCGGTAATACAATTAGTCCAACCGCCCGAAGACATACGGAAAGAAATCGGTTCACAATAGCAATCCTGCTAAATTAATGCAAAATAAAACAAAAGCCTCTAGAGCCAATGGGCTAACAAAAAAAAAAAAAAAAAAAAACAAGTAATATAAAAATAACATTTTTTAAGTCAGTTCCTACTTTTTTTCACTCTATTGCAGAAAGTCCTTTATAAATAATTTTAATTCAGTTTTTTTTAAGTTTATCTGGCACCATCTATTGGTAGATATAGGCAACTTAAATCTAATAAAATTAATTAATTCAATTTAATGGGTTAACAAAAGCAAAAAAACAAGTAATATAAAAAAAAAATTTTTTTTAATCAATTCCTACTTTTTTTTTCACGCTATTGCAGAAAGTCCTTTATAAATAATTTTCATTCATTTTTTTAAATTTATCTGGCGCCATCTATTGGTAGATCTATGCAACTTAAATCTAATAAAATTAATTAATTTAATTTAATTACTGAATTAATATTTGAAAAACTGTATTAACGTCAAGTGTCATCTACTACAAGTTCAAAGAAATTGTATTTGAACTTGAGTGGATGAATAAGAAGTATTTTCTTAACGATTCGAAATTTGAACAAGATATATATAGGGAGAGTGGGAGCTAATAGAAGGAATTGAAATAAATAGATAAATAATAAAAAAAAAAAAAAAAAAACGGAGGAAAAATTGGCTGGAAGATTGTCCACATCGGCGACCAACTATTTTTTTTTTTTTTTTTTTTTTTTTTTTTTTTTATTTTTTTTTTTTTTTTTTTTTTATTTAAAAAAAAATTTAAATTAGAAAAGAATTAAATGAAAAGAAGCAAGTAGGAATAAAGCCTTTACAATATTAAGATTAAAAAAACTATTAAAACTTGAAGTTAATTTTAATTAATTAATTTTTTTTTTTACAAAATTATGAAAAATAAAAAAAAAAAAATACTGACCAAACAGAGAATAGATTACAAAATAAGCTGTTAGTGGGGGATATTTGAAATAACGTGTTCTAATTTTCTCAATTCCTGTCCTAGCCCTTTTGTTAACCAGAAGTAATAATGAGGAAGAAGTAATGTTGAAGTTCAAAGTACGATAAAAGAAACAGAAAGGAGAATACTAAAATTGTCGAATTTCCATTCAAGCAGTTCATCCAATTGCTTTTGTATTGATGTGTTTCAGTATCAAGTGGTATTTGAATTAGTTTATACAGCCCCATCAATGCCAATAACGACAGACGTTTCGTTCGTGGAAATAGATTCATAATTTTGTCTTTATTTCGGACAGTAAAAATTCATTCAGTATGCATCCTCCAAGAGTCCAAGGATGTCGAACTGTTTAAAGACGTATACCAAAGTATCACTGTATTGAAATAAGTAGCATTTTGGCGCATTAGCTTCAAAGAAAAGAAAACTCTCTGTCGCCAAGGATACTGACTAGGCTGACTTTATGGCTCTGGATTTGTTGAAAACTCTACTGGGCCGATCATTGAGCAGGCCGTCGCCCTTTTCAATCTATAAATTTTCGTAAAAATCACACGCTAGGCGAAATGAAAACATTGATTCACAAAGGAGACCGAGGAGGTTTAGCAGCTCTTGAGGGTTGTCTAGCGTCATCAAGTAGAAAGGAGGATATCGTACTAAACTTGTAAATTATCACTTGTAAATTATTGTTAGTTATTATTTATTTATTACTTATTAAATTGTTTGTATAATTAACTTAGTTTACTTATTAATTTAGTTTAATTCTCAACCTTGGAGAAGATTTGGAGGGATATAATGTAGCAAATCGCGCTACCATTATTTTATGCTCATTCAATTTTGTAAGAATCTTGGCTTATTGCGGGGATTAAACTGTATTTTTCTAATTTTTTAATTCATCGAATTGACTACCTAAAGGGCCTTTGTTCTGTAAAAACATGCAAAGCGTATAAATATAAAAGTATCGCTAAGTTGTTGATAGTTTTGCTCCTTTAGCCACCGTAAGCCTTATAAAAGGAGGTTCACACAGCCGAAGTCAGAGGTTTGTTTGCTTTCGTGCAGGGAACTTGGAATGTTTATCTCAACGAGTCATTCAGCAACTGATTTCTTGCTGTTTGCTTTCGTCGCGGGCGAGTCTTTGATAAAATTCCTTTTTTTAAAAGTTATTGTGTTTTACTTTGTTTAAAATTCCTCTCAATTATTGTGATGCAAACTTGATATCAACAATCTTCGTTCTACTTCCCCCACCCCACCACCACCACCAGATTTTCTTTCTGAGGGAAGCAGACGATACTACTTATTGGGACAAACTGTTTCCAACTCTGCATTTGTTATAATCGTTATTTCTTACAATATAAACTTCTTCAAATTGTATTCCCGACGCTAGAAGTAGCAACAAGAGAATTCTATCACCGAATAACGACCATTTTTTCTTTTGGCAAGTGATTCCAGTAAATCCAGCTCATACTACAACGTTGAAAATCATGTTTGTAAAGTATGGAGGAAATGGGTTTAAAAACTGGGTTGCGTAGATGACATTTTAGAAATGGATGTTTATGGAACTACGAGAACTCAAAATAATGGCACAACAAACATGGCAGTGCAGTCTTGTTGCAGCACTCCTTGAAGAAATGTCCGATTTTTATGGGAGTAGGAGTCATTCTTGAGAGTTATTTATAAAAACGGAGAGTTCGCTATAGGGTTGGTAATGTCTGTATTTTTCGAAGAATGTCTCTGGTAGTATGTTGTTTATATATAGAATTTATAGAAATTCTTGCTATTTGTCAAAAAAGGATACAAAAAAAGAGAATGATCGTTGATGTTTTATATTTTCCAATAAAGTAAAGTCGATATATGTGTTGTTTAACATTAATGAAATAAAACTTTTTAATATAAATAGGATGGCGGTTTTTAAATTATGCAATTTTTATTTCTGATTTCATCTTTTAAAATTCACCTTAGCTTTTTAAATAAACTGCTTATATTTATTGTCACATTTAGGTCCATTTTATAATTTTCAAAAATAAGTATTCTAAATAAGGAAATATTAACATAAACACAATGTTGTTTTTGTTTTCAGAATTTTTTTTTTTTTGTGAGACAAAATTAACATGTCAAGTAAACACGGTGCATGTAAAAGGATTTGTTGGATCACAAACCCTGCATTAAATAAAACAAGAGTTTCTGTCGAGTCGAACATGAAATGTATCTTTCTAAATATTGCAATTAAAGAAATTTTTCTGCTGGAAATCAAGTCAGTTTTAACTCATGTAAAAAAAAAAAGGTTTTGCATATTAAATAAATTATTCTTTCTGGTTTTAAACCGCTATGAGGCATGTTTTTATATTTCATTTTATATTACCTTAACAATTTCTATAAAATGTGTGTACTGTGAAAAAATATTTATTCGTAATATTTTTCGAAACACTTTTCCATTTTGCCAGCAAGCACATTTTAAAATTAAATTGTTATTCATTAACTAAATTACTATAAAAAACAAAAAGATCCGATAAAACAATGAAAAGATAGTTTACAGTTTACAATACACTTTAAGGAAGAAAACACATAAATTACGCAACTCCTTTTATTTGAGCCAATAAAAATCGTTTGCTGTGGGACATCCATCAACTCTCGGCACATGTCGAGTTGAGTTGGAGAAGTGCTTCCCATTGAGTCGCCTCATTACATAATAGTCACGTCCCGAACAAGAAAAAAAAAAAAAGACCTGCAAAGTGATTTGTTGGCGCTTATAACAAAAGCAGAGTTGGCAACAGATTATCCCAATAAGTATCGTCTGCTCGTCTCGGAAAGAAAATCTGGCAACAGAATGAAAATTGTTTCTCGATGGAATATGATTCCGGAACTGTGATCTTTGGATTTGATGGCGGCAAAACCGAATGAAAGCTCGTAAAATAAATGCGGATCATTTTTTCTTTCTTTCTTTCTTTGGTATTGGAAAAAATGTTAAACGACGACATCGATAAATGGAGTCGGATATCTGCAGAGTGCATTGTTCCATCCTGCGCATGATGGCGGTTGTATTTCTGGAATTGATCCCGTTAAAAGAATTGATTTATTTTGTAAAAGCTACATATGCAGTGAGAAAATTGTATTCCACAAAATCATTTAATCTTTGCATGATGATTTGCAATGATTAAGCTTTCAAAATGATTAAACTTTCAACTCCCACTTTCAAAATGCTGTCAAAAAGGAACCACTTGTCACAATGAGTTCAAATTGGTACTGGAGAGACTCGAAGAAGAGGGAAACGGTATGCCATCAAAAAAAAAAAAAAAAGTTGTAAAGTTCCACCGATTTTTTTATCCAATGTGGTATGACCTGGCTGTGGTGGATGGGTGGAAAACTTTTAAACGTTTTCGTAACACTGATTTCAAAAGACAAAAGTTATTAAAACTTTTATATTTTTTTACACTATATTAACCCATGCATATCTTTTATGGGCATGCATTATACTAATCTACAAATCTATAATTCTACAAATCATCATCAAGATTGATTCGAAATGCCACATTTTCATAAAAAAATAAAATTGCATCGTATTCTTTTTAAAATAAAATATTTCTTTAAAAATACCGTATAATTTTTTTACCGTAATATTTTGAACACTGACTAAAAAATTTATTCTAAAATTGTATTTTTACTGCAAGCTTGCAGAAATTCATTTCCCATTTAATTTCTGAGGATATAGTTCATCCAATATCTTTTTTGTTCATTGTTCTTCAAAATAATAAACAGCCCACCAAAAATCATTGTCTGGAATTCATTAAGAAACTTATAGCACTAAAGCAATAAAATGATTCCTAGAAAATGACGCCACAAGTTTATTCAATCACATCTAAGATCATTTATTGGCTGTAGTAACAAAAAAAAGTGCTATTTACCAAATCTTTATTTTCAATTTAACATCAGGATAAGGCATGGGAAAATGTATCATTCTGGGAAATAATAGTTTTCTTTCTTTTTATCTGATAGTTTGTATTTTCTTGATTACTATCAATACTATTTTCACCGTAAAATTAATTACTAATTCCATTATAATAAATACATTTTATTGATTACTCACACGTATTTCTATTCATTAATATTTTTATGTTACTTTATTTAAAAATTATAAAAATAGCAGTTTTTGTAATTCATTTGTAAATCATCTTCAATTTGGAGCATCATTATCATCGAGAACATGCTGATATTCTTTCCGATTCCTTCACTTTCGAGTTATACCGACTCCTTAATCGCAGCCAAGAAGAATTTTCCGCTTCAGCTTTGAAGAACACATCAAAGACTTTGGGGCCGAACGCTTTGCCCCTTCATGCATACTGTTTCAAAACTTCGAAGATTAGTGGAATCGTTATTGGACTCGAAGCAAGGATATCTTGAAGGGCAGAACAATAACCCAAATCGATATAGCAATTTGACTGAGCTGCTTTGGAGAGTGGATTCAACTGATTCATTTCGTCTAGGAATAATCAAACAGACGTCTGATGAATAACCACAACGCGTATTGTATACCTCGTATGCGTTAAAACTATCGCATGTAGACATTTCAATGTATTTAATTGCTTTCTCGTTGTATTCTGCCCCGTTGGAAAGCTGTTCAAATTAATATCTTAATAAATTATGAGTATAGATTAATTCCTTGGCACTAAATTAAAAACAAACCTTCGATGGATATCCTGCCCATCGACTACCATTAATATCAGTGTCTGGAATTAGCTACGAATCTGACACCATTAAGCCATTAAGATTCCTAGACAATGACGTGACAATTTTAACCCGTCACAGCTAAGATCATAAATTGGCTGAAGAAAAAGAAGAATGTCTATTTACCAAATCTTCCAATGCAGTTTAACGTTATTTGGATATTAATGTTAATCAATGAACTTGTGGTAATACAGAAATAATACGCTCCTAGAACTGTATTAAAAAGTATGACTCTATTACATCTTACTTTTAATACAGTCATAATCCATTAATAGTGTCCCATTACTAAAAAGAAAGAATGTTCAGATCGCAGCAGCGGCCTGCTTTGCTTTAGAAACGAATGGACTCTTTGGAGACTGCAGCACAATGTCCAGAATCGACAGTTGTGAATTTCGTTCATTTCCTCAATGCAAATGTCGGATAATTGACCTTGCAAATCTTCTACGAAGACATCCACTCTCTTGCGAGTAACTGCAACTGTGAGCCACCGAAGAAGTATGGCTATCATAAAATGGCCAACAATTGAGCTCGTCAGGCTCAGTGAGAGCAAATGCCCTCATTGGAACGCAAAAGTATTGATAACTATTTTGTGTCGCTCCGGTGTGATTTACAGATGCTTATTCATCTTCGGAGTTCTCATTACTTTTTCTGGTTTCTTTCTCCCCATTTTCTAACTGCTGACATAATGAGGGCATTGCCACACAATGGGTTTCTTTATTCCGGTTGCTTTTGAATCATGTGTTCCATTTGTACAGAAATCATCAGTGTACATTCAAAAAGTAGTTTTTGCTTATAAATTTAAAAAAACAATAAATGAACATTCCTTTTCAACTCCACGTTCTGTTCTATATAATATTTTTATATATAGAATATATCAAATATTTTTATAAAAAAATTTAAATTAAAATAATAAATGCTTACTTATAATTATATATAATTCTTATTTGGATAATAATAGAAAACATTAAAAAAAAAATTGTATAACTTTTAAAATATTGACGTTCGTAAAGAAGCCAATATAAGACAAGTATTTATGGATTTATGATATATGTCTATACCGTTTTTTGTTCGTCTATACTTTAATACGATGGCACAAATGGATGCCTCCATTTCAGGAATGCATAGGTAGTTAAAAACATTTTTAATTTGCTAGATATGATTATTTTTTATTAATTTCTTCTATTTTTACCCCCTTCAAAATGATAAAGTTATTGAATATATGTGTGTGTGTGTATATATATATATATATATATATATATATATATATATATATATATGTATGTATGTATATATATATATATATATATATATATATATATATATATATAAGTTATTTTAATATCCCATATATATATATATATATATATATATAATATATTGCTTTTATTTTTAATATCCCCTTTATTTTATTCATCTTTTTCTAAGACGCTGCCATAATTCTTTCATAGACAAGACAACCATTTTTATCGAGTTGTCCAATAAAGTTTTTTTTTTCCTGCTATCTGATGCATTCTTTTTTCTACTTGACGAATTCTATTGTGTAATCCGAGACTGTAACGGTGCAGAACGCATGGAAGGATCGAAGTCAATGGGGTGGGGGGTGATATATCGTTTAAAAATATGACAGAAGGGCCATCGAACTCGCAGAAACATTCCAAAAAAATTATTCCATAGGCAAAGAAGAAAGTGGCACACACTTCAAGAAAGTATCCGAAATAAATCCGTCATTTCTGACAACCGAAGTAATTCCCGAGTTTTGTAGTTGCCGAAATCTGACAAAGACGGGCGTCGAGGATGTTTATTCTGAGAAGATCCCCCCCTGCCCTACCCAGCCTACCCCCTTTCGACTGCACCCGTCATCAAGGAAAGGTTTGTTCAACCGCTGGCGAATTGTTTCCATACGGAAAGGGGGAGGGGGAGGGTTGTCATGGGCTCCAAACGCAATATGCGATTTAATTATTTTTTAATGCTTATTACAATCGATGGAATAACCCATATTAAGGAAATAAATGCTTGCCAGCAGAAGCTGAACATTTCTGAAAAACGGGGTCTGGAATCGGTACAAAAATTCAACATTCGACTCTTTTATAAAAATAATGGTGATTCTTTCAAGCTTCACAGAATTAATGCTAAAATTAAATTTTGTGGAAATCATTTAATTATTATCCTTCAATAATGCAACCATCAGGAAAGACAGAGGCTACTTTAGCAGCAAGCCCAGTCAGTGCTGAGAGACTTTTTCCCAGCACTGAGCCTTATAAAAAAAGCTGTCTCGAATCCACAATGAAAGAAGATCTTGTGGAAGCTATTCTGTTATTAAGAACAAAAAAGATTTAATGCATTAGAAATAGAGCATGGTAAAAATGTATAATTATGGTAAAAATCTTTATGGTAGTTTGTACAATGTACCATCTTTATGGTACATTGTACAATTCTACCATAGAGATTTCAAAACGTACAATTTTCTTTTCTTTGTCCTCAGCTATTCTGTTGCAATACCTGTTAATTTATTACTGCTATTTTTATATTTTCCTATAAGCAAATTTAGACAACCCTTTATCACAAATACTACACCTTTAAAGTTGTAAAAAAAAAATAAGCTTATGCAAAAAAGCTATATATATATATAAATATAATGACTTTTTTAATGAACTCAGACATATATTATATATATATATATAATATATGTCTGAGTTCATTAAAAGTCATTGGATTTATTTCAAACATCCTTCAAAATCCGTTAGTAAAAATCATAATTAAACATTTTAATCGCAGAGGTGCCCTATTTGTAAAGCATTAAATATTTTTGTTCTTAATAATTCTTTTATAAATTCATTCACTGTTAATCTAAGTAGTAGATGATAAAAAAATTCAATAGAGAATAATTAGTAGATTACGGTAAAGAGTCAGGAAAAATTCAACTCAGAAGTCAAAAATTTTTTTGGTCTATTCCCCACTGTAGAGTTGTACTATTAACAAAAACAAAAAAGACTTATGGAACAAAATTTTCAATTTCCAAATAATGACCAAATCCTACGTGAAATCTCTCCTCACGTTTTAGCACTAATGGATCATTCTTACTCCACGATATCATCACTATCCTCTTTTGATCTATCAGATTTGCCTTCACTCCAGAAGTTTATCTAGTTACAGAAAAACTACACACACATGAAATTAGGAAAGTCAAATAAAAAATAGATAGACGTGAATAATCTAGATAATACACAAATAATGCAAGTTATAAAAACTAATACCCTGAACATGAAACATTTAAGTTAATATCAATAAAACAAGTTAATCATTAACAGACTATTGGAATTATGCAAATAAAGTTCAGATTAAAAATACATAAGCATGTTTGTTTCAATCTTATAGGACAATATATTCAGCGCATTAAAACCATAAATATCAAATTAGCCTTTTCAATTTTCTATGAACAGGCTGCTGGCCATCAAAATGCAACGCCGAAGAGGACAAGAGGCAGTAAAACCAAATTTATTTCAAATAGCATCAGTATTAATTGGTTTGAAGTAAGGCCTTCTTTGAGGTGAGGAAACTAGAAAATCAGTTGTGCATCCACGGCTGTCAAGAGCCGCCGCATTTAGTGAAAGGAAGTGTTGGTGGGGAATGGCAACCATGCTGCCTCCACACGCAGCAAAAGTTCTTCTGGTGTGCCCACGGGTGCTACATGTTACGCTAGGCTTTATCCAATCGTTGACAAGACATGTTCAAAGAGCGATAGATCTAGAGACCGGACAGGGCAGAGTGACCCTGCAATAGGGTGGTCAAAGAAGAAAGCTTGAACATTGGGTGCAGTCGCGCATTGCCCTGATGAAAAGTGGCCACAAGTAAAGAAGGAGGAGAGGCTATACAACCTCAGAGATATAACGTTAGTTATGAGTATCGCTAATGCGTACTATGGGAGGGCGGAAGTGGAATCCAAAGTCATCACACCAGGTGCAGAAAAAGTAGGATGACTGCTAACACGACAGTTCAGCAACATCTCTCCACGTTGTCTCCAAACTTTAATTCGACCACCGTTGTACTACAGGCTGAAGCGTTTTCGTCCAGAAACCAGAAATGTCCTGTCATTCGGATGTCCCTCTCCTAAGTGCTGTTCAGTTCACTATTGCAAACACCTGTGGTTTAAATTTAAGAGTAAGTGAAACAATAGAATGCTTAAAAGACAGCCAACTGCATTGTAAATGACGTCAAATTATCCATGCTGACATCGATTGTTGTGTTACAGAACTGTATTTGTCATGATAGGGTTGCGGATGTAGCAGTGCGCTCCATTACTGCCATGCGCACATTAGGCTTTTCTTACCGTGGAGTGTTGCAAAAAGACGGTTGCCACAGCTTGTCGGTCAATCACTCCTTCCTGCATCCACCGATTCCATATTCGCATGAATGTTGCTTGGCTACGTCCGACACGATGACAGATTTCTCGTATGGATAATGCATATTCTCTGTATGCAGCGATTCTACCTCGATCGAACTCAGGAACGTGATCGAATGACTTTCGAATTTTTCTACAAAAAGAAGCTGCACACACCAAAATTGCATGAGAGAAGGATTCGCTCTCCTTAAAAACCCAATATTTCCTTCCTTTTTTATTCCTTTAGATACGGATTGTGAGGGGCACTGCAGTCATCCATTATGTGTCCATGCATTGAAATTATAATCATTTGTATATTTTATGGGGAATACACATGATGCAGATTGCATACTGTTCGGAGGCTTCCTTCAGGGCGTTGTATTTCGGATGGCTCTTTCACTGGGATAATGCTCTTAATTCAGCAAGCTCAAAAGGTTCTTTGATGATGTAGGCGATTTAAAATCACTGCACATTGTGTTGAACCAGGCCATCATTACTACGTAGTGATCACAGCTCTGTAGGATCAGCGTAGGGACTAGATACCCTGAAGGAGAATTCATTTGACGCTCAACAGCGCGTCCTCTTTCTTCAGCTAGTGCTTTTGGCACATTACGCGAAAGAAAAATGAAATTTTTATGGTCGCTCGTTTGCGTTCTGCTCTCTATTGACTTCTTTTCATTAGTCTCTACTCCCTTTCATTTTGAAATTTCTCTTTTCATATTAAGAAGGTTTGAATACATAATTACTTCTTTTTTATGACTATGGGTCACATCTTATTTTCACCCTTTAACACCCCCTGCATTTCTTTTGGCCAAGGTGGGATGATTTACTATCTTGGCACTTGTAATTGACATCCGTTCATTTGAATCCTCTTTCCTTGAGGTATCCCTTCAAACTCAAGAGTCCTAGCAAACATTACACAAGAATTCTATCCAAACAAGGTTACTAATTCTTCAGCATTAGAAATTTAGCACAAATAAAATGGATTCTGAGAATCATGTATGTACAATTTGCGATAAAATGAGCTGCTAATAAGAAAAAATTGTTTCCTTTTGAAATCATTTTAGTAGAATAATTATTATATGAATTTAATTTCGATTGAATGGATGCATTTTTCAATAAAGAAATGAAATGACCGCTTTAGTCACAAAGTTTTTAAAACATTATTAGATTATAATCTAGAAGAAAATTCAGACTTTTAGAGCAAGGCTATTGAGATATCTGATTCATTTATATATAAAAATATAATCAGAAATATACGCCATATTAAAAAAATATGTAATATATTTTTAAAGAATTTACAAAGAATATAAAGGATCTACATAAAAAAATTGATGCGTGATACTAAATTGATTTAATAGGTGATTCAAAATATCGTTTTGTTATGTAGTACAATTTTTGTAGGAACAGAGCAGTACCAGTGGGATTAGAAAATCGCTTCATTTAATGATTTTTTTTTCAATGTTTATGCCTGGGAATTCTGTTCATAGTAGTATATGGATGCAGACAAGCTTTAATGCATCATCCAGCAACAATCTCATCTACTTTGTAGAGGACAACTTTACAATGGAACGTATTGCTTAGCAAACGCTTCCATCCATTTTTGAAATACACAGGAAAAGAAATAAATAAATCAAAAGTAACGTTGGTAGAAATTCATCTAGGATAGAGCATTATTGCCGAAGGTCCTTATCTCTTAGTTTGCAATAGATTATCGAAAACATTGAGTAAAACATTTTTACAATATTTAAATGTTTACTTTTTTGTTAAACGGGAGCCTCCTCTATTCCTTCCACGAATATATATATATATATATATATATATATATATATATATATATATATATATATACTATTTCCACCTATTCTGATGAACCATCACTTCCGAGGTCCGTGTTCATGTACTGTCCTTTCAAATACGACTTATTTTGTCTTTCTGTTATTCTGTTTTAACACAACACGCACAATCCATTAACCATACATAACGTCATTTCTAAATCGGTTTATACCGATTCCAAATGACGTCTTGATTCAGCCAATTCCAATTTCAATCTGATGTGCTTCCCCATCGGATAGGGAAGATATGCGTTATGGTTTCCCTCCTGCAGGGATTATCAAGTGCTCGAGTTGTCACACATACCTTATGCCTTTTTAAAGTAAAACGGGCCTGCGTTAATGTGGCCATTGGACTGCACTACATTGTTTCTTTAAAATACGTATTCTGAATTTTATATAAAATATTAAATGTTGAGTTTTATTTGTAATTTAAATAAATAAAAAAATAGTTGTAAATAGTTTTTTAATTAAAATTTAATTCAGCTATTCAAAAACACATGCAGCTTGCTTATAATGCCAGTAAATCAACTGTTTAACAGTAATAATTTGATTCGGGACGAAGACGGCGTTAGAAATTCGGGATCCAACTTGATTTGCCGAAGGAATAAAGCGAGTTAAAAAGGTACAAAGATTTTGAGCGAGTCCAGAGAGCATGATAAATGGTGAATGCTATTTATTCTTCCACGGAGCATTGTTTGGGAAGATTATAATTTGAATTGTATACAGAAAATATTGCAAAAGAATGAACAGCACAAATTGTTCTGGCAAAAATTATCAGAATTTTAAATGTAATTTAAACGAATTGCACAGTTGTTTGCACTTTTTCATTTTCATTCAATATCTTCTTTAAAGCAGCCTGTTTAGAACGATTTATCACTTTGAGTGGCCTCATTTTTCTCACATTCTAATCTCTCCAAAAACAACGCAAAACTTTTTGTCTGTGCAATGTTCGTCTGATTTGTACCCATAAAATAAAGGAAGCATTCTCACATAGCCATAGAATCTAATTCAATTACAATGCGTCTGTTAAATAAAGTTGTGAATACTGCAGAATCGTACTTTACACGCCGGTATCTTTTTTCTTTTATGTCTGCCTTTTCCCTTTCTGTTATTATTATTATTATTTCCTTATTTTTTAAACCTTCCATTTATTTTATACACCTTTATTATGGCAGTAAAATCAGCGATAAGTTAAAATGCATACAAATACAATGGATGTTGGTAGATATTTAAATTGCAAATTTTATTGTAAATAAACATTCATGAAATTTTTATCAAATTGTAAATTTTTATACTCGGAGTTTGATAAAAAAAATCATGTTCACTGTGTTCAATTAAGTTAAGTGATAAAAAAAACAATTTCTGAATTGCATCAAATTGTTTGTGGTACTTGCTGCAAATTGTCCTATTTATAAGTTTTACTAATATGTAAACAATTTCGGAAGTTCTCGATGGCGATTGTGAAAATTGGATAGGAATGTTTGAATGAATGAAAAATTGGATAGGAAAATTTTATTCTACATGGCATTTGTCTTTGCGGGGCAGTTATATCTGAAACTTCCCGGAAGATATTTCTTCCTTTACCTGCCAATAGTTGTTTGATATATATACTGATTGAAGCACGACGTTGCCATTGCAGTCACTGCTTTCAGGGCAATTGCTGACGATTGGTACAATGTGTGTAGAGCATCTCGCATCCACAGCAGGTTGCCTTGTGGGAGTTTTCCGGGTTTCCTCCCATACACACGCAAATGCGAGGCAATCACCCCTCCCGGAAGGCCCTATCCTCCCGTCGGTAGGCTGGTCTAAATAGGCCCTTCCCCCAAACCCCTTTCTAACTCGTAGTGAGCTGTGCATGAGTGCAGAACATTCCACCCAATTTTGTTCTAAAGGAGATCATCGGAATCGACTATGACAACAGTTTAAGAATTCGAATGACAAAATATGACAAATTCTATTTATACAGAAAATGGGTCTTCTTACAAACTCGATGATTTGTATGATAATTGCTTCGCTCCTTTAGCTGTTGAGTTTCAATGCGTGCACGAGAGAAGCTTCCTTTGCGCACTCTCTTCTCGAGGTCTTGCTTCGTCACGCGCATGCATGTGTTGGAACTCTTTTGCAATGAAGCTGAAGCTGCAGACTCGCTTCATGTGCTTACTGATTTTTGCATAAGAACGTTAACGCTCCGTTTAAAAACCACATTGCCAAATTCAACAATGATTTTTTTTTTGCACCTTAGATCGTTGCATAATCCACTCTTTAAACCAAAAATTAAAAAAATAAATCATCACATCTGTTTCATTTCAGTATAAAACATGAATGGCTACATGAACAACATCTCATTCACATCTTCCTTGAGTCGCGCCTCTCAAAAATGCAAGTACTCGCTATTTTTATGATGAAATTTCTTAATTAAATTACCTTAAAGGATATTAGATTCCTTATTGAGTGAATAGCTGTAACGACATTCGCGCTTTTTGCATATTTCATTCAAATCCGAAGAATAACACGTCCGTTATTCGAAAACACTGACAAAAGTCGCCGCAATTTCTCGAAACTCATTTCCTGGTTGATGAAGTACATTGTTCAGAAATTTAATTAAGCGAATCTTTTCAATCCACGGATGAATTCCTCGGAGTCACGATTGCAATCATTATTTTAAACTAAGTAAATTAACTTAAAAAATTCTTTTTAAGGGCACTTCATATTTATTGCGTGTAATATTTTTATCGCTTTTCTCGAAATCTTCAGCGTTTAATCTTTATTTTTCGCTCCCAACACTTGTCGAGTGCTCATCGTTTACGAGCACCGACTTTGATTATTGAACATTATCTTTTCATTTCGCAAAGAATTTTTAACATCAAATGTTTGTTTATTAATCCATTATAAAGCAGCGATTTACAGAATTAAAGAGTTACTTCAGTGTTTCGGAAATGACTTGAAAAATGCTTTATAGTAACTCGGCTGTATTCAATAGTGTTATAAAAGTTGCTTGATTATGCGGGCCTTTCATTTATTATTTTCCGTGATATGATAAAATAAATGCAGATATTTTTTATATAAATAATAATATCTTTATTACAACTTTTAAAAATTTTTATCTGCATTGAAGTGTATATCTATCAAACGAGAGATCTTATAAAGTTTCGCACCTTAGTATAAAGAGAAAATGATTAATTATTTTTTAAAAATATACTTCAAATATTATTCATCAATTTGAAGATCAATGAAAATTAATAGCTGTATATAATCTTAAATAAAAGGTGAACTCGATCCTTTTCGTGGGCCGTTATCGTCGTAAAACGATTAACCTAGGAGTTCCCAAACTTATGCAAAGTCGTGGCGAATTCGAATTTTCTTACGGCACCCGCGTCATACTATATCTATCTGTGATATATTATTATATATGTGCTAGTAAACCCGTACGAAGTCTTGTCCATACGAAACGTTATATTTATATGCAAAGGGTTTGGAAAAGTATCGAAACGAACATTCAGTGCACAGTGATTTATGTTGTTGGTTTTGCTTTCTATCGCCCATCACCAACTTTTACGTGTGTTTATTAAATGGAAGTTATTTATTAATTGCAAAATATTTATTAAATGCCACGGTATCGAGAGGGGTACGAAAATTAGGAACTGCTTTTGGGTGAGATATGTTTACATTTTTTTTTTTTTTTTTGTCTGCTTAGCGATATATTAAAGATCGTGAGAGCCTCGAGGCACGAAAGGGAGCTGCGGCACACATTTTGAGAACACTGGGACTAAACTATTCGCGTATCAGTTGACGATGGCGAAGTATGCTGCGCAGAGAGCCTTCAACGTCTACCAATTTATGACTCTCATTAAGCAAAGGTGGGACTCAAATCCGTAACCCTTTCTTTCGAAACACAACGTCCGAAGCTGCTTTCGTTTTAAATTTTAAATCCTTACCATCAAAAAGAATCCGCTGTCATTTAGAGGAGGCAGACTCGTGGTACAAAATAGGTAGCATAACCTGAACCAAGTTTGAACTTGTGGTGTCTTTGCAATTTCGAACAAAAATGAATACCCCCTGGTTTTGGTGTCAATGGATCGGCCAACCAAAAGCACTTTATAACTTGCTGATTCATCGTGCCCATGCCCGCCAAAGACAGTAGAAATGTTCGAACCAAATAACAAATAATAGTTCGAACCAACTTTCCTTATATTTGAAATCCGACGTGCTCCATACCCTGATGCTTTTGTTTTTGTCAATATTGAAGGGTTAAATTGTATTTAAAGTACAAACTGTTTTAATTCCTTTGATATCATGACCAAAAAGTTTTCCTAATTTTACCACCCGAAACCAAATCCTCCGAGCCCTGCCGTACTTTTAACTGCAGCGGAAAATTTCCCGCCGTTACTTTCGATCTACGACGACGTGTCAACATTATACGGTGAATAAGATAATCGGTGGGGCTTCCATTGCAGGAAGTTCAAAAACATCAGCTGACCTCGCCTCCATAAATCTCGGCCGCTTTAATCAGCGACGCCGACTAATAAGTGGCGAAGATGGCGACGTTCTTGGCGTCCGAAGCATCGGAGAAGATAATGCCCCGAACGGCGGCTCGTTAAAAGCGCCAATTAGGCCTCCTAATCAGGGAAGGTAATTAACGGTGGAGCAACGGCCTCTTAGTGGACCCTCTTCGATTACTCCTACACCTGCTGCTGCTTGCTTGCTGTGGGTCGGATTCGAAAACTTAATTATGTGAAAGTCAATTCCTCCGGTTCGCGGAAATCCCTGGGGAGGAAGACTTTGCAGGATGCGTGAAATTGGGATAGAGAAAAACACATGTTCATTCACTTTGTTTTTTTTTTATCTGCTCCCAGCAATACTTATAATAAGCTATAAAAATCATTAGTTTGCATCTGTGATTGTCAGCAAAAAGATCATGCGATTGCCCCACAAACCCTGTTGTTGCACCTCGAAATAGGTCTCTAAAGCTAATATCACAATGACCTTATTTCGTTACTCTCGGCATAAAGCAACTGTTCAAACAGTAAATTGACGATATGTATCCCCTTCTACGAATTTACAGTGGCCTGATGGCTAATTGGCTAGCGCTCTGCATTTGGTACCACAGGCTTCAGGTTCGCATCCTGGCCGCGGCATGGTTGTTTTGCTAGTAGTTCGGGGTCCACGTTAAACTATGCTTTCTGGTCTGTTTAGCATTCGTGTGCACAAAATGACCATAGAGCAACAAACCAAACTAAACCAATCTACGAACTTGTATGTGCTGATGAAAAGCATACAACCGCAAACCATGTTGTCCTTACGGGTTACAGCGAAATAGGTGATAGAATGATTCATACAAATAAGCTTCGGGTCATACATTTGGATGAACGCTCATCGATGAATTCGTTATTTGAGTAGCAACGGCAGTTCACTGAAAGTAAAAGAAGGCCATCTAATAAGACCTTATCAGACTTTTACATGGCTTGATAAAAGAGCAAGCTCATCAAGAGAATTACCAATTTATTCATATTAAGTTAATAGCTTTTTCGTGAACTTCGATTCTTTTTTAATTTTTCGAGAAAAATATCGAGAACCAATATCATTCAAATATTTGCCAAACTCTTCTCAAATGATCGCCAACTTGGTGTATCTTCAGTCTTTCTTTTGCACAATGCGTATTTAGCATTTCTTTGTTAGGCATGGTTATGATGTGAATTCCCGTCTGCGAATTTGTATGCGAGCAAGAAAGACAATTAACCACAAAAAAACCTGCCTGCATAAGTTGCCACGAAATGGATGATAAAATGCCTTATGCAAGCAGGTTTCGAGTGTAAATGTTGAAAGAGTGCCAGGTGATGAACTAGTCATTTGAAAGGAAACGGAAATTTGCTTCGAGCTGAAGCCAGAAAGCTGGTCCAATATTTAAGGCCTATATTTCAGACAAATTATATTTAAGGCCTATATTTAAGCCAAAATCAATATTTAAGGCCTTTACAGCAACAGTCCTTTAAAAGGTATAAGCCGCAACACTTGAATGCTGCACGAAGACATAGAAAATTAACTAATATCTAATTGAACTAATCACTTTTAATTCCACAATCAATTATGTTCCTCCATTTGTGAACTTAATCTGCATTTGTGGTTGATTCACTTAAGAGTATGGTAAGATACGAATTAGTCTTACGGGATGTTGGTTGAATCAGGAATTCTTAGCCCTTTTTTTTTCCTTTGACCGATCATTTTTGTCAGAGGGAGAAAGAAAGGCCAAAAATAGCATTTTGTTTGAAGAAGAAATGCTAAGAATGGCCATTTTGTCTGAGAGAAGAAGACTATACATTCCCTTCACAGAATATTACTTTTCAATGCATAAAATTATAGTTGTGGGTTTACAGAGTACCTAGTAGCGTACCTTGTATGTAATGCAAGTCTTTTATTATTATTATTTTTATTTATATAAAAAGTATTGTAAAAATTGAGAAAAACAGAAAATGTCCATCACATAGGGGTGGAAGTAAGAAGACAGTCGAATCACTGATAAGTAAGCAAAGCTGCTTGAAAGATGCATAAAGTAAAAAGAAAGTAAGTCAAGTTATACTAAAATCAATTAACAAAAAAAATTTGGTGCTGTTAAATAATTAATAAAAAATGATAATAATACGCATGCTCTTTTTTTCCCGGGAACATTATAAAGCACTGTATATTTCAAATTTAATTGCTAAGAACTGCTAATGTTGCATCCCTAATGAGATTGCTATGTGACACGAATATTTCTATTGATAACCAGAAATACAACTGATTTACTGCCTACTATAACATTAGATCTGAACACAAATCAGTGAAAATAAAGATGACGGCTTTTATTCTCTTCCAAATCATGGATTCGCATTTAAAAGATCGTTAGATTGTCTTTTTCTTAATATTACCTCATATTATTATGTTCTTGAGAGAGGACATTAATAGAGCCACGTTGACTGGCGAGAACTTTGTGCTTAGCATCCCCACTCCTACAAAAGCAGAGCATTGAATAGGACACAACTTAGATGTTTTAAAATCTATTAACATACAATTAACATTAATTATACGTTGCCATGCTGATTTTCAATCGAAATGCAAGCCTGTACTCCGATTTCAAATGGCGCGGGATTTAAAAAAAGAGATTTGATAACATTTTCCTTGTGAAGACTAGATCTTACTAATATAGAATTAGTTATTCATTCCTTCTCAGTCTGCTGTAATAACTTATCCATAAATGATGTGCAATCTGTCCAAAGTAAAGAGAACTGTCTGTTTTCACGGCAGTCGTGAGAATAGAAGCGAGACGATTTATTTTGATTCTTTCTTCTTATTGCCCACTGATTTCTGCTGCTCGACCATTTTTTTTATACTCGTTGTTCTAAAATAAATAACAAAAATTTTCTTTTTAGATACGTAAGTGATCAAAACAAAATGAAATTTTTTTTTAAATAATTTTGATAGAAAAAATTCTTTTACTCTGCTGTATAAAAACAATATACTACATTACACAAATATAAGTAAATTTGCAAAATGCTTTTTTTTTTCCTTTGATTTGTATTTGTTTATTTATCTAGGTCAGCGTCAAAGTATTATGAAGAATATCGAAAAAAAGAAAAAAAAATCCCTTCTCATACAGTCACTGATTCTGAAATAGTGTAACGATTTCCCATAAGATTTCACGATACTACAAGCACAAACTTTTCTTTTTTATTTTTACAAACTTTAAATAGTTTTTTTTTTCTCCTCATTCCAATGAAAAGTTTTCATTTCGAGTGCAACATTAGTGTCAACATAATCTTGCGCTTGATGCGACTTGGTATATAATATGGCATAGTCAATGCGATATGACTTCTTCAAATCTACAATCCATAACCTTTCGGGCCGATACTTTTTATGACATCCCCATCCACTTCTCCGAGCTATGTACACAGGAGGAGAAGGAAGAAAAAAATCAGAATCGTTTACTTAGTATTTCTTGCCAGATTGAGATGTTTTCCTTCTTCGTCTTGCTGGGAGATACGAGTCCCTTCTGTTGGACGAGAGCGAATTCTTTATCAGTTCCGTGACATAACCTCTCCAGCAAGCGAAGGGGACAAAGTGTTTAAGCCCCATCATTCTGGACGCTGCATTATACATCAGATAAACTTCTTCGGAGTGGAGTCCATTTCGTTTTACCTCCCACGAAATGGACCATGAAAATATGGGACCATTACGAACGCCATCTTTACTGCAGGCCGTGGAAAAGTGATTGCAGAGATCTCGTTCGGTCCGATCGCTTTTATGGCGTCGTTGCACATCGACTTGTTGATTTCGCTCTCGGTTTGTGATTCGGCTTTAGTGCAGTGATTGAAGTTGCAACACAAGTTGCGTTCGTCAAGGGAACTAGGAAGAGTGCAATTGAGCATTGCGATAATGAATCAAGTAACCTATCAGAACACGGTGCATAAAAATGTTTGTCTGATTTCGATGAGATGGTTTATTTGAAAAGAACTCAAAAAGATTATAAATAGCCTGATAAACAAGGGATATTCATATTTGTTCGAAATTGCAAAAGACATTACAAGTTCAAACTTGGTTCAGGTTTTTGCGATCTATTTTGTACGGGCCTGATGGCCGAGTGGATAGCGCTCTGGCACTTGATGCCGTAGGTCTCAGATTCGAGTACAGGCGGGGCCATGGATGATTGTGAGTGGTTTGGAATCCACTTCAAACCGTAGGTCCCGGCCTAATAGGATCGTAGAGCGTTGCTGGGGTAGTGTGACTCTCGTCTTCAATCGACATGTGCCCCCTGGGTAATTCGCAATGAGTAGCAGCGGTGCAGCCCTTGCTTATGGCATAAAGATGAACTGTCTCTATATTGTCACCTGCATTAGAATAACAGATTATAAATATTATTTTACTTTTCTTCTAAACAAGGAACCATTGTGACCGATGAATAGTGCATTGGATTTCGGAAATGAAAAAACTCAGTTTAAAAATAGAAAAGAGAGACCTGATCGAAAGCATCTATGTTTATTCCGGAGAAGAACACGATAAATTTACAGGTAGGAAAGTTTTCTCGTGGAGGAAGAGAAGCTCTCTTGTTTTTATATATTCATTGTAAACATGTTATAAATAATTTTCATCATCATCGTCAGTAGCGCAACAGTCCCATGTTGGGCCAAGGTCGTCTGCCCGCTGGCAGATTTCTAGACAGGAGATGTATGTTTTTCTGTTTGTCAGCACTACGCCCAACTCTCTACAGTGATATTAGACCGGGACCTACTGTTTAAAGGGGATTCCGAACCACTACAAACATCCATGGCACCGCCGGGACTCGAAGCCGAAACCTGTGGCAACGAGCGCCAGAGCGCTAGTCACTTGGCAGGTCAGACCCCATAAATAATTATACCTTAAGTTATTTTAGTGTTGATTTAATTACATAAATATTTGATAAATTACTTTGAACAGATTTTATAAAACTAATTTCGAAAAAGCAGATATAACTGTTCATTGACTACACATTGTTAATATAATATAACTGCTGAATAATTTAGCATTCGTACATTCAGAATTCATATATTTACTTTGCATCACATTAGTCAGTTAGCATTCCTACATTTATATTACACTGAATTATTCATTTAGCGTATTCATTTCACTCTGCATCCTGCTTTATTTGTAGCTCCTTACAAATACCATTCCGAACTTGAAATGTTATTTCAACAAGTTACTCGCTAATGTGCGGACGTCGTCTAAAAGCATCAGCGGCCTCGTTATTCCAAATCGATATATCCCCTATTTATAAATAGAAAACAATCCCCTTTTATTCACTTAGGCGACGACGTCGTTAGCTTTTCTCTCTTTCGCAAAGAAGGCCCATTTTTGCGCGATGCTCACACAACCGGCGATTCCCCTGCGGACACGGGGGTTTATTATAAACGACATTTCAGCGCGTCGTTACACGGAATAACATCCATAAAACACCGCCCTGAAACGACCGATCCATCCGCCGAAATGAGTGCTTTCCCCTTTCCCGTTTTTTGAGAAGGGAAATTTCCCCAAGGGGGTGTTTACATATGTGGGGATGAGATCCGCACTTCATTAGGGCTGGGGCGTCCCCTAAATGCAAAGTGGCTTTTGTCTCGGGCAATTATTGCATATCGCGGAGGCGTTTTTTTAGGTAATCGGGGCGGGGGAGGGGGCGTCGCACCTTGGAATGGGTTTGGGGGGAAGGAAAGTGGTTTTGCGTGATGGGGAAAGGGCGGTGGGGGCTTCTTCCGATCCCAAGACGCGTTTCGATGGGAAACATTTCAATGGGCAGATGCTTAAGGGCATTCTAAAATAATAAAAATGAGAGTCTGTAAAGATTTTCAGCCGTGTTTGTTAAGTGTTTCTACAAGGATATTGAAATGCCGCATATTTCAGTGAATAAACTTGATTTCTTAGAGCATTTTCTAAATCTAAATTACGATCGTCGACTTATAGACGACACCTCAGAAAACGTTGGTGTCTTTCCATTAGCAGGGAGCAAGCGATACATCGCCAAATATAGCACAATAGGACGTTTTATTTTATTTCTGTAGTGATCTGCGTTTTTAATGCTGTAGTTTAAGTAAGAAAATGAGTTATCTGTTTTTTGAGAAAATGGAACGTTTTATTTTCGAATTTGGTACAGACACTAAGACACAAAAAATGACATACATGTCAATAACTAAATGGGCTGTTGTAGCTGGCGCTGTAGGTAAGAGAGTGATCTGGGTGGTTCATATTACATCCTTGCTTGGCTAGAGCATCTTACTTTTCCTTTCCCTGCACATCACAGTTACCTGGACCCATTGCAGAGCGATCTCGTGTTTTTTTTTTTTTTTTTTTGTTAAGCAGTTTCAGTAGTTTTTGGCACTCGGCAACCTCTAGCTCTTCTTGGATCGTGGGTGAACATAGGGCCTGTCATGGAACACTTGTCACCTACAGCGCCAGCTGCAACACCCTTAACAGAACTGTGGCCGATTACGCCAATAATGCGAGAAAGCAGGCCGCCAAGGATAAAAGGTGGGAGAACTTCAACATGCCGAAGGACCTCTTCCTCAGGAGAGTCGTAGTTGCCAACTTCCGAATGGCTACGGGGCACGACCTGGAACGGGGGCCTAAAGAGCATCTTAGCCGCATCGAGGTCGCTGGCCAACCTGCCCACTTTGCTCCGCCTCTAACGGCACTGCAAACCACCTCCCATTCTGCAGTGCACTTGACGATGTCGACCACGGCAGTAGATACGAGGTGATGGCAAATCTTTATTGGATGACAAGGGGTCAAACGGCAGAGAGGTCACGGACGGGCGTTGGTTGAAGAGGAAGAAATGAAGTATATAGGATTACCAGAGTTGTAGCTGTTCTCATCGGCGTTTTACTGTTAGTGATTGAATTGGAAACCCTTTCGCTCCTCTTACCTGCTTGGCAACATGTGTCGCCCTCCTGTGCGGTGTTTTGTACTTAATAGGATAGTAATACCGAAACTAAGTTAATGACATCTAAAAGGAGATTTCCTTCACTCCCCCCTTATTCATCAGAATAGACTAAAATCCGCAATCAACTGATCTACGCTAACACCCCATTATTATCAATCGGGGTTTACAAGAGAAATCCAAACACAAATAAAAATTTAATTATTTTGATTTAATTCAAAATATAGTTTAATTTTGAAATAATTTGAAATGAGTCCATTCAAGGAAATAATTATGTCATTAACTGCAATTAATATAATCATCTCCTTATAACAAGCGGAACTGCCACCGCATGACTTTAAAAACGACTCATCGCGTTGCTCCATCCAGTTCATTACTTGTCAGCTCTCTTTTAAATATTGGTGTTGATATATTATGTTATCTCTCTCTCTGTCTCTCTGTAAATAATTATTCTTTTCATTTCCTTTCTAAAAAAAATTCTAAAAAATGTTCGCAATTCATTTTCATCATTTGAATGGAATGAAACCATTTCGTGTTGCCGGGGAGGTGCAGCGCTCTCATTAGAGGAGCTCTGCAGCATTTTATTAGCTGTAATGACCACAAATCTGTTGAGAAGGGTCCGATTCACCGAAGACTTATCGCCTCGAGGAAGGGCGCCCGGACAATGGGGACGCAGCCAAATCAGCAGGAGTTGTGGACAGGTCGGCTGATTATGCTGTCAAAGGGGCTTCGGAATGTCACCTTAAGCCGATCTGCGCGTTTTGCCACTTGCGAATCGTTGCGACGTAACGGCGCTATTGTAAGACTGGCCGATTGTTTCGCTTTGCACCATCTTGATCGCACTTGAATTCACACATGAAACAACAACAAAAAATTACTTCCAATTGTTCTCTCAACAATTGGAAGTAATTCTTCAATTGTTCTGGTCTCAACAATTGGAAGTCCTTTTTGTGTTGCGTTTTAAGGAAGTTTTAAGGCTGCAGTACAAAACGTTCACTGGAATAGGCGATCGCCAGGCACCGCTCCAACACGGTTTTAGAGTTGGGGAGAATCCTCTTATTATTATTAAAGCTCTTGTGAATCAGTGAAATTTCTGTGAAACAGGGGATACAATATTTGGATTCGATTTGGTGGTATGCAGTCATGCTTAGATTCAAATCATTTTGAAGTCTGCGTTGAAGTCATTTCTTTGCTAAGCGAAAAAAAATCGAGGGCAATTATGGCAACTCCTGTTTCGTAGTCATGCTTGCTAGTTGTAATTTTCCCGTTTTTATTTCATGCAGTGCATAAATGCAAACTTTTGGGAGTTCCCGCCCTTTCGTCACTCATCGGTTTCATGGCATTCGAAGTTTGCAAATTATGCATCCGAAATAATAAACAAAAACAAATACTTTTTCATTAAAAAGGGTTCTTTCAAAATATTCTCCATATTGATTAATATACTTTTGCATATGTTTAAAATCCCATTTCCGTACCACTTTTTCCATTTCGATTCAGTATTTTCAAAACATATATTTTGAACTGGTTAATCCCTCCTTCTGGGGTCGAAAATCGTTGAACTCGTAGTTTATTCTTCACGTACTAGAATAAAAAGAAATCATTGGGTGCCAGATCACGGCTGTATTGTGGAGGATCCTTTCATTCGATATTTCGACAGGTCAAATATTGAGTTGTTTGGGCCGATGAGTGATAGCTCACGAAGAAGATTAATCCTGCTTTTCCGGTTGCCCTTTCATCTTTTTCAAAAACATTTGGAATGCAAATGCTTGTGCACCATTCGGAAGGGATCGTTCTATGATTCTCTAGTAACACTATAGACACATGTCCATTTAACTGAAAGAAAAAAAATTTAAAAAAACAGATGACCCTTTGCTTCGAAGTGCTTCTTGCACAAAAAATTTTGTTGGGTTTGGCTCACCTTGAAAGACCACATAGTCGATTGCATTTTGTTTTCAGGCTTATCTGCATAGGCCCAAGATTCGTCACTTTTGTAAATGTTGCCCACAGCTTTTGACTCACCTCCATTTTTGAGGCGTTTCTTTGCACCCATCATCTCCAGCCTATTTTTAAGGTATGATCAAGTTAAACGGAATCAGGCGCAAACAAATCTTTTTTCACGTATAAATGTTCGTGTAAGATGCTTTGTATGCCCGTCATACCCATACCTCAAGACGCCTCAAGCTTAGAGTATGTCACATGACGATCCCGCATTATCTTTTCGTGCACAGATTTGTTTTTTAGGGTGCAACAACCGATTTTGGAATCCCGTCTTGAAATTCCTCTGTGAGCGAATGACGATACGCGATTCAATTCACTGGATCAATGACATACAATGGTTTCAGAGGGTTCTTCTCCGAGTATTATCCAGTTGAAAAGCTAGCTCGAATGCCGTGGTGTGTCAACGTGTCACTACTACTACTACTCCACACCATATCACTGTACCTAGAGTTGAGTTGCCCCTTTACAGTTTGGGAGTGATGTGGGGGAGAGAAGTCTGACTGGGCTCTGTGACAGTCCTATGAGACCGAGACCTACGGTTTAAAAGTGGATTCTGAACCACTCCGGTCAAAGAGGTTCCAGGTCTAACGAAAATGCTCTTACCGTTGTGTTCAAATGAGGGGTTTAGTGGAACTAAAAGATGCATCGATGGTTCGATTCGTCATCTATGCGGTTTTAATCCATTCACCCACTAACAAAATGACGCAACATAGGGCTGCCAAAAGAAACATAGTTATTCCTGCCTTTCATCCGCGCTCAGATGAGCTTCCTCACTTGAACATTCAGAGCACTCGGCAGACACGCAGAGTGATATTATATTAGAGTGCTCATCGGGGTTGCCAGTTTTTGTGCAAACACAGTCCTCAAGTGCCTTTTACTTTGTAGTTTAACGCATGTGATGATAGCTCGGCGATTTTTGCCAACATTCATCACTGTTGGGCTCAAAGGGACATTTGGTTAGATTTGTCGCTCTACGGCCATAGTGTGCACACGAGGGCTAAGCAGACCCTCAAAGGGAGAAAAGGTATGCAACGATTTTCAAAAAAAATAGTCCATTACTTTGTAGCTGGCTGTATATTAAATTTAAAGATGATTAAAAATTAAAGTAGTCATAAATATGAACTTTTGTAATGTTTACTATACTGTTTACAAATCTTATCATTTTGTATTATATATATATATATATATATTTATCATACAAAATGATTTGTAAACAGTAAATAATATAGCTTTTGTATCTAATTATATTTAGTGAGCACATGATTAATTAAATAAGAATTTCTCATAATTCTCAAGATCTCTTCATAACATGTTGAAGTTTCCTAAATAAATGTCTGCAGAGAAAAGTAGTCCAGCGCCAACTCTAGTACGAAAAGGTCGTGAAATGTTTGCCCCAATTTTTTTGTTCCTTCTAAAATAGGAAACTTATACTGTGAGTCAGACCCCCACCAACTCAAACAGACGCTATTTTCTTCTATCAGCAAACGTATGAAAGAAAGCTGTTTAAATGAAGAGATTGCATTCATCTGCATTTTTGCGACGTCCATAATGTACCTTCTGCTACACTCATAATGTTAAATACTCATCAGAAAAATGATCCGAGTCATGTACGCAAGCAAGACATTTTGATACAATTACCGTTAATTGGCTTCTGCAGACATTTCTCAGGCGAGAAGAAAGCTGCTTAATGAACTCGGGGGCGTCTCCTCCCTGGTGGCCGAAATGAGTTGAACAGAGCTCGACATCACAGGTTTTACTTGCTTCTGTCTGAAGGAAATTTTCTGTTTTATTTCATAAATATTTGGACATTTTATTTCTGCAGTGAGGCGTTTTTGATGTATACTTACGAAACAAAGCATTTTAGAACGTATATGGAATAATTATGAAATATTAAGTATAGTATGCCACATGGTTCTGCTCGTGGCCCAGTGCCAACTTGCACAATTAGGATGGCAGATGTACGAATCCACTGGATTCAGAAACAAGCAGACATGGTGGAGATTGTGACTGTGTGTCAAACTGTCTCTCATCGTTAGTCAGGCTGCCTAGTGGGAGTTTACCGAGTTTTGTTCGACACCAAAATTGAAGAAAATCATTTAGGAATCCTAAATGTTCTTCCGAAATAGCATCGCGGCCTCATGGCCCGTTGACTAGCGCTCTGGAATTTGGTACCTTAGGCTTCATATTTGAATCCTGGCTGTGGCATGCGTGTTTGTGAGTGGTTCGGAATCCACTTTAAACTGCGGGTCCCTGTCTAATTATCCTAAAGTGTGCACAAAACGTCCGTAGAGCGACAACCAAAACCAAACAAATCCGGAAGAGCATTATCCACCACTTTCCACTCGTCGGTGGGCTATTCGTGGGAGGCGCAATGTTCCATTCTCACTTTTCTAAAGAGTAGAAAGTCTCACTTTTCTAAAGATGAAATCTTAGATGCCAGGGGGTGGGGGTGGAGAGATGAGAATGCCCCATTCTTTTCAGAAATCAGGTAGATAGCATATTTCTTAAAGCTACTACAGGTTTGGGGTCATATTTTGACCAACAAATAACACGAAAAATTGGCAGGGCTTTCGAGTTGGACGAATCTAAACAGAGACGTAAAATGGGTGAGGAAGGTGTTTTTGGAGAGATTAAAATTGCAATAAAAATTATTTCATTTTTTATTAATTACACATTTTTTAAATTGCATACTATCAAAAAAAAAAAATAGGTGAAAAAAATTTTTACTCTAATTATTGAAACTTTTTTTCCAGAATTTATATGCATAATTTATAGAATATTAGCACCCCTAACATGTCCTCGATTCGTTCGTTTCTGCTTTTAAGACGGGAGTTCACTTTACCATGTAACCTGTAGTCGAGATACCTACATGCCTACGAATGAAAATGTTCAACACTATTTTAGTCAACAACACTTTGTTTTAAACAACAACACTAAGGACTTTAGTCATTCAATGAGTGTTTTAACAACACTATTTTAGTCAATTATAATTAGTCAGTACAGAATACATGTAATTACATTACCACCTATAAAACAAAATCCTATAATGTGATATTTGTTACTTGAATATCTGAAAACCGCCTCCAAGTTTTATCGCACAATTCAATTTATCCCACACAACGAAGGGAGCACTATGTAGCTTTTTTACTCAATAAAAATTATTTTTTATTGATTGTAAAAAAAATAACAATTATATGCCGTCAAACGCAGTTTGCCCTGGACTTTCGTCTATAAGAATGCGTATTTTTGTGACTGGGCTAATTACAATTTATGGACATAAATTGCGTGAACGGCATCATGTCTGTTGGACAGCTTAGGAGTAGGAAAAGGTCAGTAAGGCCGACAAATTTTTTTTTTCCCGTCTTGAGAAGTTTTTGATTGGAAAATATGTAAGAACTGGAAGATAGCCTCCACACCAATGATTTTGAAAGAGTACACAACTCGATTTAAAATAAAAAGACACCGGCGATAACGACCTTAAGACAATTTTTTATTGTTTTCACAGCCATTAACGTTATTGTTTCCACAATCCCTTTTAACATTAAAACATTCTTGCGCTATCTGATGACTATTAATCACATGAAAATTTTACATACAATGACAATCCTACGGCATTTAACCACAAATATCAATACCTACGTAAGTTATGTGACGAAAAATTCCACACCTATTAAACCTAAAACACCTATTAAACCTAAAACACCTGATTATTCACCTGTATGGTGTTATAGGTGTGGAATATAACACCTGTTTTGGTGTTATATTCCACACCTATAACACCAAAAACAAGTGAATATATATGTATATGCGCGTGTGTGTTTAATTGTGCACTAATTGTATTGTTTCATTTTTATCTCACTGTCCCTTTTTTTAGGGGGTGGGGTCATTTTGTCCAGATAAAATGCTAGCGAATTATATGACGTCGGCACGCTAGCTATATCATCACAGTGTGACACTCCCTTCTGTATTATTTGTAAGATGCTCGAGACAATTTTAAAATTCTGTATTGAAGCTCTTCTCACTCACAAAATATCCATAAAAACGGGTTTCTTTTTTTTTTTTTTTTACCTGATTAAGAAAACTGAACAAGATGAGTCTATTAAGAACAAGAGATTATTTTTGCTTCGATTGGGAGGAAGCTTTTCTCTTGTGATGCTGCTTTTGGCCTGGGGGCCAATTGGCTAGCACTCTGGCCTTTGGTACCACAGGCTTCAGATTCGAATCCTGGCGGTGGCATGGAGGCTTGTGAGTAATTCAGAATCCACGTCTGTGTAGTCCTCGAGTGCACAAAATGACCGTAACCAAACTTTGTCCCTGCTATTGGAAGGAAGGTATAAGTGGAGTTTCGATACCATTTAACAGCGATATTTGACACTCCAACTCTAGCAGGTTGAACCTAATGCTACAAAAGTAACCATCTTGAAACAGACTAGCCCTTTCTACAATAGAAAAGTTACTGGATTTATGGTAGTTTTTGTGAAAGTAATTATGCATCTAATTTGTTGAGTTTCATCACTTTTACTTCGTTAGATCCTTTTGACAGAGAATGTCTTTACTGATCACCACTTTGATAAGTTACAAACTAAAAGATCTTTAACTTTTAAAAATTTCATACTTTTTTTTAAACATTGTAAACTACGTGTAATTCTAAGAAAATGCACTCTTTCAGAAACGATTTTTAAAAAAAAATTGTTAAACCTATCTCCCAGAAACACGTGAATCAACAAGAAAATAGAAAAAGAAAAACGTTACTGTTCGGAAAAAAGTTTTCTCGGAATGTTAAATTCGTGCCTTGTACAATCAAAGGAGGCTTGTTGAGACCCCAAAAACTTGTTTCTTTTACCAGATAAACCAACTCTGTTTCCAGAAAACCGAAATCGTGATATCTGTTTTTCCACGCCCATCTTCGGAGACTGAAGATTTTCCTCGGAAAAGGCCATTCATTTAGCGCGGCGGCGGCATACGAAGCGGCCTATTGACTTGTCAGGCCTTTTCATGTTCGTTGGCGAAAAATTGCGCAGGCCGGCCGTTTACGAGGCCATGAGACAACTTTACGACTTTTACGTCGGCCCAAGCGTCGGAAACAATTTTCTCTGGCACATTAAGAAATTCCGGAATGGCAACGCGTGTCGAGGCATCCAAATGACTCCCTAAATAAATTTGTTCCCAATTACAGAAGCGAACGTCGCACACTTTTTTGGCGGGAATCGTTTTTGTTTTGTTTTTTTAATTACGTTCTTGTCATTTAAGTAACTGGTCTGTCACTCATCTGCGCTTTATAAATTGTTTGATTAAATACATTGTAGAGTTTATTTTAATAAGTTCTTATTTGGACGGTTAAATGAAATAGAAATTGTAATAAACCAAGAATTATTTATTTTCCGATTTAATCTGCCAATTTTTAAAGACACGAACCCTTGTAATCAGCATAAATGGTTTTAAACGATGTACAAGGGGATTATAATTAAAGTCCTACTTTCAAAATGCTGTAAAAAAAAAAAAAAAAAGAAACACTCTTCGCTATGAGTTCACATTTGAACTGGAGATACTCGAAGTAGGGTGAAATGGTACAGCATCCAAAAGTTCCAATGTGTGTGAATAGAGGGCTCTGTAAGCGGCCTAAAGAAAGTGAATTCAGCTGCCAGTGATATTTTAAGTCAAAATGACAACGTATTTGGCTTGAGTTGCCGTCATTCAACCCACTGTAGTGTTCAATGTGCTGGATTGTTTCGGTTTTTGGACGGAAAAAATGACTTCCAAGTCATTCGACAGTTGTTATTGGAAAGTCCATCCACCACGGCAAGATACACCCAATGGGATGGGAAAAATCGGTGGAACTTTTTTTTTTCCCGATGCTGCCCCGTTTTCCTCTCCTTCTTTTCAAATCTTCAGTTCCAATTTGAACCCATTGTGACCAGTGGTTCTTTTTTGACTGCAGTTTGAAAGGGGAATTTAATTATAATCACCCTATAATATTACTAAAAAACTGTATTAAGACCTATAGAAATACAAATTTTTAAATGATTTTAACAAACATATTGTTTTTCCTTGTTAAAATTTGATACTGAATTCTCTTTTAATAATGAGCATGCTTTTATTCGTCCCTTTTAATATTACTTTAATGATTTTTATGGATAAAAATTTTCATTAATGAATGAAAAATATAAATTTCTGCTAACATCGCCTTATCTCGAAATGAAAAAAGCACTTAGACATGTCTGTGCATTCAATGGGCCATTCAATCACTGTAATCATTACACGACGAATAGAATTTTCTGTTCATCTCATTCACTGAACGAAATGGCAAACATACTTATTCGACAAAAATTACATTCAATTCGGAGGTAAAATAAAATTTTTTTCTTATTATTTTACTACTTAACTTAATTGATAACATATGTTTCAATTTATTTTATAAATGAGCTCAAAGGATGGAATAAAAAAATCTGTAAAAGATAAATAGAGCTTCAGATACTAGGTCGCCATTAAGCGTCGTGAAAGGCAGAAAATATTTTAAAAGCAAACTTTTATGTCTTTTGCCAGACAATGAACAAAAAACAAAGCGTCGTTAACCCTTGAAAATAATTAACGTATAATTATTTTGGATATATATAATTATAAGGCACTGGGTAACTCAATATATATAGAGAGAGGGGGGAGGGAGGGAGGAAAGGAAAATAAAATGTAAATGAAAAAAAAAAATCAAATAATTCACAAAATAATGAAAATTGTTTATTAAGGAAAATTGTTTTTGTACCACAGAGTACTAAGTTGATTATAAATGTTTTTATTTATATAAAATCGGCTAATATAATGCAAAGACTTATTTTTATTGAATTATTAATTCTAGATATTTTGTAAAGTATATTAATACATAGCTTATTCAATATTGGATATCTTTATCTTCTATATTAAATAGTAAAATCCTTTTGAAATGATTTAAAACGAGTGATTGTGTGGTTTCATATAATTTTAGTGTAATTATGCTTTTAGGTTTTATGTGCTTAAATATTTTTGTATAATACATTTTCAAATTTGATAATCAATTTTATTAATGTTAAGATTCACTAGTTTTCTAATTATTTTTAATAATTTCCGCTTATTTACCATATTCTACTTTAATAATTATTTTTTTGCTAGATTTAAAAATGTAAAAGGTCAGTCATTTGGGTGAGATTCGCGTGCCTTGTTCAGAAATGCTGTTTGGAAAGTGAATCGATCCACCTCATATATCACAGCACAATGCTGAGCAGTCATCATACTTCCACCTAAGCTTGCTTATCTGCAGTGGCCTGGGGCGCTCGTTTGCAGCACAGAGGTCAAAGGATTTATTTGTATGCACAGTCTGAAATCAAGTGCAGTGATTGCTATTGACATGCCGGAAGCAGCAGCAGCCTGATGAACAACGCCTCAAGTTTCGTAACTGATATAGCTCGGTTTCGGAATACCGCGAGAAGCTCCAACGTCAAGGTATGATAAATCTTTAGGCCCTTTCAGTTGGACTCAAAAAGGAAAATTCGAACCCCATACCTTATGATATTCGTTCCTAATTGTGATGGCATGCTACAAAAAAAATTATGCTCAATCAGAATATGATATGCAAATGAGTGGAGTTTCCATCGCTTTACGTCATTGGACACAAACAAGCTTTAAAAAGCGTCTGCATCTTTATGCTGGAAGCCGTGATTTATTTAGGGTACTTGGACATTTATCGGAAAACTCAGCCACTGTTCCAATCATACTGTTCCAATCATCAAGGAAAGTGACAGACTCAAGTAGTCTGTTTGAATGACCGTGTTAACCTGTCCAGTTCATATATAGATCCCATTCTGGATCCAATTGTTCGTCCTTACTCATATATAACTTTCTTCTATACGACTACAACGCAAGACCATATAAATCTCGGTGGGTGGAGAATTATATACGTGAAAAAACTATTGGACGTATGGTTGGCCAGCATGTTTGGCGTGCTCTAGGGAGGAGACATATTGCTGTGCCATCTTAGGTCTCAATTTCCTTGACACAGTAATAGGCTTTGTTACCAACTAAATAAATAAGCATGTCATTTTTGAACATAGATTTTCCATAGAGTAGTAATACTATAACAGAGAGCACATCAGGGTTCCCAGTTGGGTGCAAACATAATCCTCACATGATTCTACGCTCCACGATTTTTATTCTGTATTTTAATATATGCATGATAGCTTGGCGACTTTTGGCAACATATTTTACTGTTGGGGCAAAAGGTCTACTATATTACAACGATTTTCAAAAGACAGGTTTCATTTTTAGATCAATAAATATCGTTTTAATTTTTCTAAATATATGGCGTTTATATTCTATTAATAAATTTTCCCTCAAAATGTATTTTTAAAAAATGTTCACTTATATTTGAACTTTATATAATGTTTTTCTCAAGATTTGTAAACAAAATAACAATTGTATTTATTTATCTTTAAAAATATAGTTCAATAAAATGGTTTAAAAGAAGAAGAATTTCTCGAAATTTTCAGAATCATTTCGTAAGATATTTATGTTTTCTAAATAAATGCGTGCAGGGAAAAGGAGCCAAGTGGCGATACAGCAGCCAACTCTAGTACAAAAGGACGAGAGATGTTTGCTCCAATTTTCTGTTCTTTTAGAATAGGGGGACGTGCTCTGTTTTTATTACTATATTGAATTATCAGTTGTTAAGGTGATCATATTCTACATTAATGCTGTTAGCACGCTGAACTCAGAAGCTACGTAATTTGGTATGTTTACATGGTGTGTGCATTTTCAAAATAGGCTTATTTCTTTTCTTGAGTGCTTAATTTACTAAACACTGTTTGATTCGTGGTTTTTTTTTTTTTTTCTGCTGAATGCCATATGATTTCATTGTACAATCAAAATGTTACCTTTATTCATAGCTAATGATCTCAATTGAAAGTCTACCGACATTTGAAGGACTATAACATAGCACTCATTATGTCCGAGTTCATCTGATTCTAGCTGGCGCCAATCGCTGCTTCAAAAAACGAGAGGATAGGAGAGACACTCAATCCAGACGAGGCATTTTATCATGTGGATTTTTTTCTTTGTTCTTGGTTTCTTATAAAATTCAAATGTTTTACTTTGAAAGAGCTGGAGAGTTCGTGGTCTATCGGAAGTGGATACATTCAATTAATATTTTCTTCGCCTATAATTTAATGGATTTCGCGAACAAGATAAGAAAAAGTAAGTTTCAACTTATTGGGAAAAAAAAAATACTTCATTTTTGGTAAATTTAAGAAACTGTTGTTATTATTATTGAATGTAATTTTTTATTACGTCATACAAACGTTATGAAGCTACATGATTTATTAAATGAACTGTTTTTATTACTTACTTACGTTCGTGTTTCAGTAAGATGCACTGTTCTATTCTCAAATGTTTCTAATTGTTTACTTGGAAAAATTGCAAGCCTCCACGGGAAGGAGTGGTTTATCGATATAGTTGTTCTAGATTGCTGGGAAATCATTTAGATTTATAATTATTATTAAAGTAAACTATTATTGAAATCTACTCGATTTTCAAAGTAAGGACTTCAACAAGCATGACAGGAGAGACATTGGACTCAGGGTTGATTCTCCACTGGGTTACAAGAGAAAGAATTTCAGCCAATCGGGATTCGAATGAAAGACGTATGACAAGAATCAGAATCTGGTTCAGAACGGTGGCAACGATTCAAATCTGACATACAGAGACGAAATCTTTTGGAAGACCATTATCAATAAATGGTCAGAGGAACAAAACATTGTTAAACTACTACCAATTAAAATTTTAAAACATTTGAAATCCATATTGAATTTGGACGAACGATTCATTGATCGATTCCAAAATCCTCAGAAAGGCCGATAGTCGAGAATAGGATTTATTAAAGTGGACATTAAGGAAGTGATAAGAAAAGATGACTCACAAAAAAAGTTACAATCATTAATGAAGAGTGTTTTTAAATACGGTGCGTGAATGAAAGGATTCCACATAAAAAAAAAGAATGGTTTTGTTTTCATTTTATTCTGTCGACAACTTTTCTCGTAGGCTGCGTTGCAGAACATAAGCAATGCAGTGTCAAGAGATATGTGAAAAACATAGCAAAACTTTTTTGGAATGTGTCGGTTTCTTCAAACATTCAAAAAGGATTTCTGTCTATATGAATGAAAAAAAATTCTTTTGAAATTTATCTTTCTCTTCCATCTGACTTTATTTTAAAGTTGCGATGCAACTTCCTTGTCTGTCGACGGAAACGAAACTCTTTGTCCAAAAAAACTTCTCATCGATCATTTTTTCGCGGGACAAATTTATTCCTCTTCTCAAAATCATTTGGGAAAACATTTTTGATGAAAATGATTCTGTCCTTCGATACAGAAGAAATAAGTATAGGGTTTTGAAAATGAAAGGATTTTTTTTTTTTTTTTTTTTTCCGTTTTGTTTGGAAAAAAAAGGCATAACCGTCTTTTATTATTTCTTAACTAAGTAAAAGAAAATTTTTATTTCTTTAGAATACGTTCATTTCCTGTTTAATATGAAATCACAAGAACCGCGATTTTAATAACTTTTCTGGTGGATTGTAAAATTATTAGAAGGATTAGAAGAAAGAAAGTAGTTTTATCTACTTATCATTTGCAATATAAATATTTTATTTCTAAATGAGTTTTTAGTATTCAGTTTTATTTTTGAATGAGTTCATTTTAAATATTTGTAAATCATAGCCATTTAAAGTTAAAAGGAAAATGGTTTAACATTTTTTTTTAAGAAAAAAAGAACTGAAGAAATTTTTAAGAAAAGAAAGAAGTAACGTTTTTCCTTAAATATCCTGTTATTTTTACAACAATTTATCCTAATCATTAATAATTCTGTTTTAATTATGTATTCATTATTTTATTTTACCGAAACAATGTTTGTAAAAATTTTAAAAATTCTCGAAATATCTCGAAGAGTGGCTCAAAAAATATGTAAAATTTTTGAAAATAAAGTCTTTAGTAAATTTCTTATTACAATAAATAGAGTTACCCCTTTTAGACAAATAGTGAATTCATCGCTATAATTTTTTTAATTTTATGTATTGATGTATGCGTTTTCCTAACATTTGATTGTCGTGGTATTATTTTCCTTCCTTATAATATCGTATCAGTGTTATACAAGTTATGTTTAACAGTCGTTTTTAAAGGAATCAACGTCACTGCGTTTCATCCGGAGCATGTGAGGGCAGTGCTCCCTCAGAAAGCTTTATCACAGGATCACAGTCATAAAATAGTGAACCTGTTCTTGTCGAAAAAAAGAAATATTCACAGAAATTCTAAGTGTACATGCACATAAAAGAAAATGCCTTTTTTTTATATTTTTTTTTCTGCTAAACAGAATATAAATAAGAATCCTCTATTTCATCATTTATAAATATAATTAAACATGTTTGTTGATTATTTAAAATTAATTGTATTTAAATATTTAATGTTCATAATTGGAATGAGTTGCCTTTTTTTTAATTTGATTCTATCAGTATTATTTTTACATGGGCTTGTTCCTATGAATTTTTAAAGCATGCTATGATGCTAAGAGCATCTGCGCATTTTCATGGCAGTTTTCTTTATCGGATTGAGATTCATGGAGTCTTATGAAACAAAGGACACGGGTCAATGACAGAAAAAACTGCCTCTTGAAGTAATCGGCGTTTCAAGGGTTCTCTGGAATGTTTAGTACTAATTTTGCGGATTTAGTATACTAAAGAGTCAGAAAGCATCACTTAGATGTGTTCGCAGAACCTATGAATTCAATAAATAGGATAAGTTAGTCGATTAAACTAATCATCAGGAAAAAGAAGAAACCAATCAATAAAGACAGTCCCTACAATGTGCACTCAAGGAAAAGCGTGAAGAGATCTTAAGACAGATATAAGGACTATGATAAGGGCTTGTCACTTTTCACACTATTGAATAATTAAAGGAAACTCTGTCATTGCACGTTTATAGGTTCGTAAAACTCATAAGGGTGGTCAAAATTATAGGATTTCAATTAGTTTAGCAACTTCGACATTCCCTTTGTGGGAAAACTTTATACAATAGAAGAAAATGGATTTCATTTTCAAATAAGTATCTGCAACTAACGTTAAAATTAGTCAATAAAAATAAAACAATTTTCGAAAAAGTTTTTATTTTTATTCTTTTTTTATTTCTATTTTTGTATGACCATGCAAATAATTGCATCTTTTTGTGATCTGTTCTATCCCTTTTACGTATTTGATCTGTGGGTCATGATGATACTGTTATAAACAACAATTTGCGGAAAGCAGTTTGATTATTTCTGACCTGAGCAGTCTTCAGCTCCTTGCGAGAGAATGAAATTTCTTCCCGGGCGACTCTCATTCCTCACAGGTGAAGAAATCGCTCATCAATGCTCCTTCTAGTGTAGATATAACTGCAATATGAAACCGCAGGTGCATCCTAGTTAACGTTGCATTTTACAATTTCAGACTGAATTCATATTTTAAAATCAATTTTTATTCATCCACTGATAAAAGATATTGTATATAAAAAATAACATTTTGCTCGTATTCGTTTTCGAAAAATGTAATTTTTCCCTCTTTGATGGGTACGGTTCATTCCTATATTTTATAGTATTCACTTTTTAAGTCAAACTTATTGCTTTGTTTGTTATAAAACAGACGCTCGATTTAATAATTAAAAATGTACTTCCTTTTTTTTTTTTAATTAATAAACTCGTTGACATTAAAAAGCACTTCCTGGCTGAAAATGTTTTCAAGTCAATAAGCATGGCCAGAGATTTTAGCAAACAAACAAAAATGGAGATCAGTAGATTTTCATTATTGTTGATTTAATTAAAATTAACAACGTTCATTTTCATTCTTGTTGATTTAATTTGTTTGAAAGTAAAATTCCATAGCACTGAGCTTAATTCTTATGCAAAGTTTAGGAATCCTAAAAAAAAATAATAATAATGAAGAAATAAAACGTGGTCTTTAAAAAATTTGTTGCATTTAAATGAGAAAAAAAAAATTTTCATTCTTTTTTATGTGTTTCCGATTGTATACATTTCCGTGAGACACCCACCTGCAAAATGGCAATGTGGTCATGAAACATTCAGCCTGACTCAACAAAAGGCTCATTTAATTTAAGAAATCTAGGGGAAGTGGCTAGTGCTCTGCCCTTTGATGCTTCAGGTTTCGAATCCTGCCGGTAGCAGGAATGTTTGTCAGGGTTCGGAATACATGTTAAACTGTAGGTCTCGGTCCCGTTTAGCCCTCGTGTGCACAGATGACCGTAGAGCGATAAACGAAACAGAAGTCCAATGAATGTCCTACCTATTTTAACCTACGAATCATTACAGTTGCCAATTTTTATAAGCAAAGTATTTTTAAAAGTTAAATTGTGTCTTAATTTTTAATTTACTACATGAAGCACAAGTTTGATTTTTTTTTTAATTAATACTTCCTCTATCCCATAATAATAGTATCAGATGATGAATTGTATTTGCCCCATAAGATTACTAGCAAAAGAAATTAATATAGAATGTAATATCTATTATCAAAAAACTGTATTAAATTAACAATAAATGAAAATACTGGATCTTAATTTTATTTTGAGTGTTCAGATAATTTCTGGATTTTCGATCATTTAGTTATTTCATTGTTAAGCTTGCAGTAGGATCCCTTGGCGCGGGGTGCTTTCCTTAAATGGTAAAGATCAAAATGGAAAGTGATTTCCTCGTTTATGGGTTTACTCAAAATTCGGAATAATGTAAATTCAGTGGCGTGAGCTTTATTGGTTGATGGGGAGTTAATTCTGGTGCACTTACATTGTTTTTCACTTACCATAATTGCCCATATAACTTGCCGTTTTTCTTTTGGTCCATCAAAGAACTGCACGATCGATCTTTGCTTGGAAACTCTCGTCTTGCTTTTACAATGGGTCGATATTCAACTGAAATAAAACAACTGATCACGATCATCGGAGGAAATTTGAAAAATAGTTATGATTCGCAATAATTAGGTTCACCTAAAAACTGAAAGGTGTGTCAAAACAAATGACAGACGCCACGGAAACATTGATTTTGATGGAAGGTTTTAGCTGTTTTGACGCAAACTACAGCTGCATTCGCCAATCATTCCCGTTTAAATATTCATTCGCTACTATTGTTATGGGACAAAGGGGAATATATTTTACGTTCTTGCTTCTGTTATTATGAGACAGAGAGAGTAACACTTTTCCGTAGAAGATTGCTTACAAACAGGCATTCACCATTAAAATTACGAACTTAATTCCCCCTTTCCAACTTGCTGAGAATAGGATTCCCGCATCAGAGAAACAATCTCTGCCGAACTCCCATGAGAGAGCTTTTTGTGAAACAAAATATCCATTAAAGTTAATTTGCCATTTATGTTGATTGTATTCACCATTTTTATGGCATTCGTGTTTTTGTTATTATTCAATTCCTTCTATTAGCTCACACTCTTCCTATACATATCTTGTTCAAATTTTCAATCGTTCATAAACACTATTTCATTCACTCCAGTTCAAGTACATTTTTGTAAACTTATAGTGGATGACACTGGATGGGAATACAGTTTTTCAAATATTAATTCAGTCATTAAATTTAATTATTTAATTTTAGTTTTTTAGATTTAAGTTGCATATATCTACCAATAAATGGCGCCAGATAAACTTAAAAAACTATTTATAAAGGACTTTCTGCAATATAGTGAAAAAAAAAAAACAGAAGGAATTGACTTTAAAAAATTGTTTTTTTATATTACTTGTTAATTCAATCATTTACAACAGCCCATTATATAGGACATGACAAAAAATCATTGAACCTTTTTTTCATGAAAAAATTCCCGTTTTGCAAAACTTGTGGCCTTTTTTTTTTTTTTTTTTTTTTTTTTTTTTTTTTTGTGCATCACAGCAAAACAAAATACATTTACTTTCAAAAAATACAGTTTGCGAAACTCTAAGTAGTAAAAGACAAACGCCATCAAGCTATACGTGAGAAATCTCACAGATTATAAACATTACCCACCAAAGTAGTGACTGAACTGACTCCATTCCTGCTATGGGTGCTTATTACGGGAACGTCAGGGAACGCTCTCGAGCGTCAACAGGCTATCAACCCTCCGATGACAATATTAAACACACGAAATGTTTCCAAACTCCTTCTCTTTACTCTCCCTCCTGTTCTTGTCCTCTCAAGGATACTTTTAATTCGTCCTCTTCAGTTACTCCTTCCCTGCTCCCATTGCTTCTTGAACAATACTTTATTCCGATTTAAAAACGACGACTACTCTCGCATGAGGAACGGTGGCTCAAGTCGAAGAACGTTTCTTTAAAATCAATTGCTGATGTCCCAACCCATCGTTGTTACTGTTGTGATCATTTATAAATGAAAAAAAAAAAATTTAGTAAGCTATTCGAACCGACTTGCGTGCTCGTGGCTTTACGGAAGAACAAATTGCAATAATTTTTCTCTGTCGACTTGGATGAAGCTGACTTTTGTAAAACGTGCAGCGATCATATTCGTAAACGCAACGTTCCAAATCTTGCAGCCAATTATGGCTTTCGATATCTGAGCAACCGTCCTGTTTGTCTGGAGTTGAATGACTTGAAGAGGATCTCGTTTCTTGCTCTTCGTATCCCTTTCATGCAAATACGAGCTTGGTCAAGGATCATCAATATGGTATCAAGGATCCGTTACGAACGTTCCTAACGACTTGCACAAATCGGTCGACTGTCTTCCTGGTAATGTAAACGATTCAGCCACTATCTACGTGAAATTGAAGAAACGTCTCTCTTTCAAATCACTTTATGTATCAATGCGTTAATCCCAATCGTGTTTACAATGCGGCTTTGTATCTAATGAACAAGCCTTTATACCAATCACAAAACGTTAATATCTATTTGGAATGGCTCGAAAAATTTCCTGAAGGTTCAAATGCTTTCGCTGACCTGAATCCTATCTCTTCGGAAAGAACGATGAGTCTGATATAGACGACGATGATTATGACGCCCCATTTATGGAAATCCGCTCCAGCCGAGACGGCCATTAATAAACTCAATACCAACATTGATGCTGGATTGACATTAGCACCTGGTGAAAGACCAAATGCTAGCTGTCAATATTGTTTGATGATCTTAATTAATGCAAATACAAAAAATGCAAACACAAAAATGCAGATGCCCATGGGTAAACTGTTACATCGGCATTAGACGATTACAATTTAATTTTTTTTTGTGCATCACAGCAAAACAAAAATACATTTTACTTTCAAAAAATACAGTTTTACGAAAACTCTAAGTAGTAAAGACAAACGCCATCAAGCTATACGTAGAGAAATCTTACAAATTTAAACATTACCCCACAAAGTAGTGACTGAACTGACTCCATTCCTGCTATGAGGTGCTTTATGAGAGCACGTCACACAGGCTTATTTCGTTACTTTAGCAACCACGTAACGTACTTCTGGTTCAACAATCAAGTAAATTGAATTATGGGTTAATGCACAACTCCATGTCAAAAAAATTAATATTGCTCTAGATAAACACACTAATTTCGGTTTTAAGTTCGGAACGATGATAAAGACAAAATGTCTCATAAAAAACATAATCTCCATAAACTACAACCATAAAACTAAGAACAAAATGATTCATGCAAAATTTTTACTTTATTTTTATAAGTAGATGGCAAATAAGTAATTAAAACAATTTTTTTAATCTCTTGACTGCATCCGAATTTAAAACATTATAAGAATGTATAGAAAAATAATTGATGAATGTTTTTAGTAAAACGGACGACTTCTTTACAAAGAAAAAACTCTCTGCATTTAAATAGTATTTTGCAGGAATTTCTAAGAAATGCCATGAGTGGGAACTGAGCATTGTTTTAGTCAGTAAGGAGCAAGCAGAAGAGTCCATCTAAATCATTCATAACATCATTCTTCCGACTTAAGCTCCACAATTAAGAAAAATTGCGAAAACTTTGAAAACATTTTTAGAAATGTTTTCTATCGTGAGTATTTACTCGTATAAATTTGACCAGATGGGGGCTCAGAATTATCATATATTTCTCAAGGAATACAAATCTTTTTATTTCCTCATTCATCAGTTTTTAGCAGAAACCTAAAAGTAAAGTTTAGGCTGACCATTACGAACGGGGTCGTTCAGATCACTAATTATGAGCAGACTCCACCTGGAGTATCATTTAACGGCGTATCCGTTGCCATTTTCCTTTGCAGGAATATATTTTTGTTTATTATTATAAAAATGCAACTAAACTAAAGAATATTAAGAGAAAACTTTGAAAAATAAAAACTCATGATTTCGGAAAACAAATTAAACATTTATAAATCAATAGGAAATGGGTATGGAACACGAGCCGTGTCTTTTCCCATTCACGCTTTTAAACAGTATTTAGCTTCTTTTTTAATTTTTTACAACAAAACAGTTTTTAAGAGACCCCGAAAAATTTCAAGCTGGATTTAAATACATGAAGAAATAATAAAAAATAAAGAAAAGAATCCCTAAAATCGTTTGCATGCATAGTAGGTTCATCAGAACTTGCCTCCACACAATTTTCGATCCGCCATTTTCTTTTCGGTTCTCAACAAGATTATTATAAACTGAAACTTTAACTCTATCTCCCCTCAAAAATGCTTTTTGCTGAAAATATCTATTCGGTGTAATGGCTTCTAATCTTTATCTCTTTTGCATATTTGGATAGATAATTAATGGCAGTTATGTATCAAATGGGTGTGCATATGCTATAAAGAGGTAGAGGGAGGTGCTAGGTAAGGTAAGGGGGTGGAAGAAGAAGATCTTTGGAATGGATGTGGAGGAAAGTTTTCTTTGATATTGGGGGCCACAATATAGTCAACAGCGAAGGACACTTCTGTTCAAAGGCGGTGTTTTAGAAGGGAAAGAAAATGTCCCAGTTCGCGCATTATCTGTTCGATATCGTTTGTAGAATTTAAAAGGAAGATGTGAAGAGATTCTTGATCCAAAATTGTTAACCATGGAAGAACTTTAGTTCATCAGAAAGTAATGTCAAAATAATTACCCAAAACTACATAAAAGCCTGAAAGCGTTCTCAATTGTAACGATATCTTTAATTTTAAGGAATATGTTTTAATAAATAAAAAAAGTGCTTCATATAAGGTACATTTGATAGCTTCTTTACAAAATATTAAATGTTCAACACTTTCAAAATCTTCGCGATAAATGTAGAATCAAGTAGGCATTCATTCTACAATGTAAAATATTCATAAAATGCTTAAAATAAAATTTCTTAATATGTCTAGGGCAGTTATTGCTCATTAATTTCATAGAGTAGAGCTGGTATTTTAAAGACGATTTTGATATTTCAGGTGCTTACTATAAAAAACTTTAAACAATTTGTACTCAAACGGTACAGAGATAAATTTCAATTGTACTTTAGGAGAGAGGTAATAGAATATAGGAAGGATGCGGAAGATGTGGAAAAAGTATTGGCCCATTTGGGTTGTTCTTTTAGCGCATTATAAAATGTACTTACGATTTTGGAACTACAGCAATATTTTATTTAAGACTGCTAATTAGAAATATTTTAATTGGAACATTCGAGGAAGCAAATGGCAGCATTGACACCCAAAGTACTAGGATGTCCAGCATACAAGTATAATCGTTCTCTACTGTCATGAGACAGGGACTTTTGCCGTTTAAAGGTAATTCGAATCACTACATGTATCAACAACTGCCAGAACTTGATAGCAATACGTAAC
>BPLR01000421.1:0-46628 GCA_021605095.1 Caerostris extrusa | reverse complement strand
TGTGAGATTCCATGTTTGTGTTTATATAAGAGTTTGTATAAATATCAACATCTAGCACGCAGAAAACATTTACCGTTATGTAGATCACAGAAACAATAAAATGTAAAAAGACACCATTATTTAATTTTATACTGGCTAAATATATATTTTATAGCGGAGATAAATAATATTAAAGTTCATGAGAAAGCATATTTAATATTTAAATTTCGGAAATTATTTTTCTAACTCCCAAGAATGCGACAGCTTAAAGAAAACCCCTTTTATTAAAAAAACCAAATAACGAAAAATTAAAATCCCTTTTCACTTATTTCTTCATAACGAAAAACATTTCTGATTCTGGACCTGTTATAAAAGCTGGAAAACTAAATGCTAACACTGCATAAATAAATCTATAACTATGATGATTTTTATTTCACTGCTATTTAAATGCTGCATGCAAATAAATGAATGTTATAAAAGAGAAAGAAAGCTATTTAATATGCAAAAAATTCTATGAAAAGCAAAAGATAAATCTTTTTCAGAGATTCTATATTACTATTTAAAAAAGGGGCGCTATAAAAATTGGGTTATATTTTTTTCTGAAACTAAATTTGTTATGCTTAGAACACACACTAGATGGTACAAAATCGTATTTTCATGATTTATGTAAATAAACAGCACACAAAAGTTTGGGTGATTACATCAGTATTCTATTTGGAGTGCAATTCTTTATTGAGTTAAATAAAAGACGTATGATTACTTTTCTTTTATATCTGCTCTTGATAATAATGAATTTTACGTTAAAATCTAAAATAAAATTTAGTCTCTACTTTTCTGAAAATAAAATAATGGAAATAAGTAAATTAGCCGGTTCTCTAAGCTTCAATACATTTAAAAATTCTTACAATAGAATTTAGAGAAAAGATGATACCACGATAAAATAAGCCATATAAATTATATAGGGTCTTTAATTTTGGAAAAAATGCAATTGAATTACAAATGTTTGTAAATAGCCTGTAATTTTTAAATCTTGAAGTAAAATATACTTCATTTCCAGTACAAATATATCACAGTTATTTTCAATAATAATTTTTTAACAAAGTATTTTACTTTAGTAATGCTATTTTAAATTTTCACTAAATCATTATTATTTATCACCCTTGTCTGCTGAAACTCTTTGGACATTCAGAAATATTTTACCAATAGTTTTTATAGCTTAATAAAAAAAAAAAACTTTTTTTATAAATATAGTTTTATTTTATTAAAAAAATATTGTGTCTTAATTATAATGTGTCATAGTAAAAATTATATTATTAAAAAATTATATCATTAAAAGTATATTATTAAAAATTATATTATTAAAAATATGTTATTAATTTTTTATTAAAAACTTGTGAGAAGCAATCTATTAATAAATAGCATAACGGTAATTTAAATCTGAACAATTCAATATTTCAATTTCAATTTTTTTCAATGACATGCAAAAGGTTTAAAGAATGGGGAATATATAGTCACAGTAAAAAAAAAAAAATAATAATTAATTTAAAAAATTGTCTAACATGAATGAATATATTTTAATTTTTTTTATAACTAAAAATAATTATATAGTGCAATAAAAAAGTATTTGATGCATGATATTACAATAAAAATCAAAATTTTAGTATTTGGATTTTTGTAGAAACCAAAAGCGCAACAATAGTGAAGAAAATATTTTTATTCATTTCATTTTTTATATATAAATTCTAAAAATATTTCTCACAAATTAATGAGATTTGCGCATTTTTATGTATTGGGTTGACAAGAAAATATGTCTTGTTTTTTTTTACAATGTAATTACGTTGTGAAAACTGAAATTACTTTCTTGCGGACCCAATATTATACAGTAACAATCACATCAACTTTTTAAAAAAAAACTTTAAATATTGGTATATGGAAATAAACTTAAAATATGGCAATAAATATCGTAGAGATAAAATTACATAAATAGGGATCCCGTATTAAGTCTAGCATGTTGTTGACAAAAAAAGTCTGGTTCTCTAATCTGCAATAAAATAGAAAACATTGAATAAAACATTTAAATGTTTACTTTTTTATGATTTGGTTTCAGGTTGTCGCTGTACGGTTATTTTTTTTGCACAATTTGGGTAAAATTAGACCGATATCTGCAGTTTAACGAATTCCGAACTACAAACAAACATACATGTCTCTCACCAGGATTCAGCCAACCTGAAGCCTGTGAATTCTCCAACAACCAGAAGCGCTAGCCAGTGGCTGCCAATTTTTTATGAAGCTGAATTCATTGTTTAACTTTTCATCTTAACCTCCACTCTCAAACATTTCCAACAATTACCAATTGTATGCACCAATTATAACTTAATACCAATTACCATTTCAAACAATTACCAATTGAAGTAAAATAAACGGTACTTACGTATTAACGGTACCTTGGCGACAGATTTGGCGGTTTTTAAGTGTCGCCAATCTTTATTATTTGGAATAAAAATATTTTTGAAAGCGTTTGGATTTTAAATGGAAGTGTTTCCATATATATTTTTTATTTGGAACAAAAATTTTAAGTGTAGATTGGCGCCAAAAATCTGTAGCTGCGGTTGGCGCGTGTACTCTTTATTGGCGCAACTATCGCCAAGGTACCGTTAATACGTAAGTACCAAATAAACAAACGGTGAAGTGAGCGGCTGTTGGTGCATGGTTGAAAAAGTGAATTAATCCATGGAAATTTAAGAAAAATAATGAAAAATCAATGTTAAATAAAATATAATCAAACATACATTTCTTTGCTTAAAATCTTTGAAATCTTTTTGGAAAAAAGATTATAAAAATCTTAACAACCCACCATAAAAATAATCATCACTAATTCCAAATTTAATCAAAATAGGTTCAATGTCCACAATGACAAAGCGTCCTTGGACTGTCAACACGAAGACATCAATCAAAAGAAAAAGCACAAATTAATTGCAAATAATCCGTCCGACCCGGCGACAAAAACAGTGCCAGTCTCTCACCCACTCCTCTGGAACACACATTCTGGAAAAATGAATTAATGAATTCATTGTCCTCCGAGTCCATTGCTGTTTGTACTTAATTACAAAAACGTCGATTCGCCGTGTAAAAGAAACCCAACCCTTTTGCCCATCGCAACCTGGGTCGTCTTCTTCCTTTTGTCCCTGTGGCTTTGCAAAAACGAGACTTTTACAGGGTTTAAATCATTCATTCTAAATAGATGAGCAGCCTAGTTAAATCTAATGATCTTAATAAATTTTATAATATCTTTGTCTTTATAGCATTTATATATATCTGCTCTTTATAGCATTTATTTACTTCCAATTGTATTTAGGTTTAAGTAAAATGGGCAAAAAGGTGGCAGTTTTTACACACTTTCCAAAGAGATTTAATCCACGGAAATACAAAGAAATAATGAGAAAATCAATTTCGATTAAAAATACAATTGAACATACATTTCTTTGCTTCCAATCTTTGAAAAACTTTTTGAATGAAAAGATTAAATAGCAAGATCTACAGCAAAAAAATCGTTCTTAACCCACCATCACTAATTCCAAATTTAATCAAAGGTTGAAGTCCACAATGACAAAAGCGTCCTTGGACTGTCAACACGAAGACACATCAATCAAAAGAAAAGGCACAAATTAATTGCAAATAATCCATCCGACCCGGCGACAAAACAGCACCACTCTCTCACCCAACTCCTGAACACATTCTGGAAAAATGAATTAATGAATTCATTGTCCTTCGAGTCCATTGCTGTTTGTACTTAATTACAAAAACGTCGATTCGCCGTGTAAAGAAACCCAACCCTTTTGCCATAAGACGTGGGGGCAAAAACAAGAGAGCATTGCGCATTAATGTGATGAATGGTGCGCGTCAGCAATTATTAAAAAACAGGCCGAGGGAGAGGCTAGGCAGTTTTGCAGGGGCAACACGCGACCGCAACATATCGATTTGCTGGGGCGCAATCACCCGCTCCACGAGGCGGAAGGGGTTCCCAACTGGGAGCAAGACCGGTGCAGTGCAAAAAAGGGGTTCGAGGGCATTTGCTTGTGTAGTATGCATGCATAGAATTGATTTTATTTTCGGCAGTTGATAAGTAGTGCCATTCTACATCATGCATATTTCAGTGTCCTTTATATGGTTTTTCGTTTATTATTGTGCCTCTAGGTCTATCATTGGCCTAGGGTCATTTTTGTTTTGGATTTGTTGATTCCCGTTAGATTGGGTATTGTGTGTTTAGGTAAATGTTGGTTATGAAGTGTTTTTGTGGGTTGTTGTGTTTTCTGTTGAGAGGAAAACATTTATTTGTTAAAATAAAGCAGCTCTTTTTAACTAGGAAAATACCAACTTTCATAGATAAAACCTGGTATTGTGATTGGAGAAAATAAAGATATTGTAATTAAATAAATGTACTGTAAATGAAGGAGAAATTGTACTGTAATTAGAGAAAATAACGGTACTGTAATTAAATAAAGGAACTGTAATTGGAGAAAATAACGGTACTGTAAGTAAATAAAGTCCTGTAAATAAAGATGAATTGGTTATGTAATTGCAAAAAATAACGGTACTGTAAATAAAGGTGAGTTAAAGGTACTGTAAAATGGAAAAAGGAACGGTACTGTAATTGGAGAAAATAACGGTACTATAAGGAACTGTAAATAAAGGTACTGTAAAAATAAAGGTCCTGAATTGGTGTTGTAATTGGAAAAAAAATAACGTACTGTAATTGGAGAAAATAACGATAATATAATTAAAATAATAGTAATAATAATTAATAAAGGTACTGTAAATAATTATACTGTAATTATAATACTGTAATTATAATAATTTGTACTGTAATTGGAGAAAATAAAGTCAAGTTCTTTAAAAAAAAGTTTTAATAAACAAGGAAATATGGTATTAAAGTTATTTACACAAGTAAAAGTGTTAATAAAGAATGCATTTATATTTCTATAAAATATTAATTCTTATTCCAAACGGACAGCTATTATTTTACAATAATTGATGTCTTGTCTCATAAGTTTTCATATTAACGAAATATATGTTTGTTTTACTGAATAAAAAACAACAAATTTTAAATTAAAGTTTTTATTTATTATATTTATGACTTCTTTTGAACATTTTATTAATATATATATAGTAGTACACTATAAATACATAAGAGTTCACGTAAGGCTTATATTTTTAAATAATGAATGTGCAATTTATTCTGAAAATTTGACGTGGTGTAAGAATTATTTGCTAAAGTATTTTTATTTTGATGTATATAACTATTAAAAGTATAGAAAAATAAATTTCGTAATAACATTAAATTCAAAGAATAATTGTTATTATTATTTATTATTTTTAGAATTCCTAATTATAATTTATTTTAAATTTATATTATAAACAAACATTATTTATAATTGATCCATTATTCATCTTACAGTTTCTGAAGCAACATGGAAATGCAATGTTTAAAAGTTTGAATATACGTAATAAAGCTATAATTGATAATAATAACGTTATAAAACTGTAATTGAATTAGTTAAAATTAATAGGGTCTAAAGTAAAAACCATTAAAAATATAATATTGATTCTAAAGTAGTTCACGAAAAAAAATATTTTTCAGGTATAAAGGTAATTAAAGAAATTTAATATTATCAACGGTTTACAAAAAGTATCATCGGACATAAAATGCCCTATTAAAAATGCTAATTAAAACAATTCATAGTTAATGCCTAGTTAAAAAAGAAAGAAACATGTGAAATTCAATAGACCTAACGTTTAAAAATATTTCTTTCTGTCACACATAATCAGCGATTGTATTCGATTTTTATTGAAGCTATTTAAATAATTATATGATAACTAACGATTGTATTCGATTAAAAACTATCTAAATAATTATTCAAAGAAATAAAGAAGTTATAAATGTATATTTACTGATGAATATAGCAAATCACCAAAAAGAAATCGAACACTTTGCACCAACATAATGCTTATATCAAGCATTCCAAAAAAAAAAAATACAGTTAATAATGTCACTTACCAGTGATAAAAATATGATCGATTACTGGGGGTGTTACGCCACTTTTCTTCCCAAACCCAAGCTTAATGACGCATGTTCTTCGAATTCCACAAAGATCCGACCCAAAAACGACGAGTTCATTAATTTCAGATATATTTAAAAATGTTTCAAAACCGGAGGGGTGAGGAAGGAAGGGTGAGTTGGTTGCGGAGACCACGTGTCAGCAAAAGATGGGAAAACCCCGTTTCAGATTTCAGGATGGAAATGAGGGGGGGATGGAGTTGTGAAAAGCTTGTTGGAATAATAACAGGCTGGGCAAATTAGCTTCTTCTTATAAATTCATATTATGCTTTTTGGGTGAGGAGGGGGAGCATGCTAATCGTGTCACATATTGTATTTACTGTAATTATATTGTAAAAAAAAATTAAAATTTCTGCGGGAGTGGGATTAGCATTAGAACAAAAATAGTTGATTTGTGTTCATTAATTTCGGAAGCTTCCTTTGTGTCAAAGGGTGCAATTAGGTTTTCGATGTGAAAGAAAAGAATGTGGAACGAGGAAGTTGCTGTAATAATTGTTGAAAAATGAAGCATGAAAAAAATTAGGTTTGGAAAAGTTTTTGAGTTTTCCAAGTGGTGTAATTTGGCATGATTTGATTGCGATTATTATTTTTTAATGGATTAACATGCGTTGTTTTAATTTAATTAAAATTAAAACAACGCATGTTAACACATAAATTAATTTAATTTCATTTAATCGATTTAGTATGCCAGAAATTGATATGGATGTTTTTAATTAAAAGAGTTTTTCTGCCATTTATATCAGAAAATACTGAAATTAAAAAAAAAGATTTAAAATAATGACACCAATTGTTTTGCTTAACCAGTAAATTTAAAACATGGTTATTTTATTGAATCTTTAGCAGTGATAAAAATATGATTGATATTGAATATCAAATCAAACGAATAAATCGTACTGAATATCGTTTTAAATGGATCAATTGTACTGAATACCGAATCAAATGGATCAATCGTACTGAAATCGAATCAAACGGTAAATCGTACTGAATATCGTATCAAACGTATGAATCGTACTGATATCTATTCAAATGGATGGATCGAACTGAATATCGAATTAAATGAATCAATCATCCTGTATATCGAATCAAATGGATAAATCGTACTGAATATAGAATCAAATGGTTCAATCGTATTGAATATCTAATCACACATATAAATCGTACTGAATATCGAATCAATCTGATAAATCTTAATGAATACCGAATCAAACGGATGAATCACACTCAATATCGATTTAATTGGATAAATCGAATCGGGATTAGCATTAGAGCAGAAATAGTTGATTTGTGTTCATTAATTTCGGAAGCTTCCCTTTGTGTCAAAGGGTGCAATTAGGTTTCGATGTGAAAGAAAAGAATGTGGAACGAGAAGTTGCTGTAATAATTGTTGAAAAATGAAGCATGAAAAAAAAATTATGTTTGGAAAAGTTTTTGAGTTTTCCAAGTGGTGTAATTTGCCATGATTTGATTGCAATTATTATTTTTTAATGGATTAACATGTGATTTTTAATTTTATTTTCTGTCTTAAATTGATTTAGTCTGCCTGTAACTGATATGTTTTTGAAAAGATTTAAAAAATTGACACCGATTGATATTGAAAAGTTTTTTCTGCCATTTATATCAGAAAATACTGAAATTCAAAAAAAAAGATTTAAAATATTGTCACCAATTTTTTAACTTAATCAGTAGATTTAAAACATGATTATTTTATTGATTTTTAGCAGTGATAAAAATATAATTGAATATAGAATATGAAATAAAACGCATAAATCGTACTGAATATAGAATGAAACAGATAAATGATACTGAAAATCGAATCAAACTGATAAATCGTGCTGCTTATAGAATCAAGCGGTAAATCGTACTGAATATCGAATCAAATGGATGAATCGTAGTGAATATCGATTCAAATGTATGAATCATACTGAATATCGAATTAAATTCATCAATCGTACTGAAAATAGAATCAAATGGATCAATCATACATAATATATAATCAAATGGTTCAATCATACTGAATATCTAATCACACATATAAATCGTACTGAATATGGAATCAAACGGATAAATCGTACTGAATATCGATTTAAATTGATAAATCGTACTGAATACCGAATCAAACGGATGTATCGCACTGAATATCGATTCAAATGGATAAACCGGATAAATCAAATTGGTATTAGCATTAGAACAAAAATAGTTGATTTGTGTTCATTAATTTCGGAAGCTTCCCTTTGTGTCAAAGGGTGCAATTAGGTTTCGATGTGAAAGAAAGAATGTGGAACGAGGAAGTTGCTGTAATAATCGTTGAAAACTGATGCATGAAAAAAAATTGGTTGGAAAAGTTTTTGAGTTTTCCAGTGGTGTAATTTGGCATGATTTGATTGCAATTATTATTTTTTAATAGATTAACATGTGTTTGTTTTAATTTTATTTCCTGACTTAAATCGATTTAGTCTGCCAGTAACTGATATGGATGTTTTTAATTAAAAAGTTTTTTCTGCCATTTGTATCAGAAAATAATGAAATTCAAAAAAAAGATTTAAAATAATGGCATCAATTTTTTAATTTAACCAGTAGATTTAAAAAACATGATTATCTTATTGATTTTTTAGCAGCGATATAAATATGATTGATATTGAATATCGAATCAAACGAATAAATCGTACTGAATATCGAATAACACGAATAAATCGTAACTGAATATGGAATCAAGCGGATAAATCGTACTGATTATCGATTCAAATGGATATTGCAATAATTTTTCTGAGATTATTATTTTTATATAACTAGAATTTTATGTTCGATTTATTAAGAATAAACTTTAATCAGAATTATAGCATCTTCTTTCACACGAATGAAATGCATAATTTCACTTTTATTTTTAAAATTCGATACTAAAAAACATTTTTTTTTGTTCATCATTCATTTCTAAATTAATATATTTCTAACCCTCATGAAGAAATAATAAGAACCAGAAGGATTACCAACAACATACATCACTTGAAAAAGCAGCAACCAAGAAGAACATATTTCTGTGGTTCTCCAGCCATAATTTCCCGAACTTAAAAATTCCGGGAAATCAAATAAATAAATAAAAAACCTCAAGTTACCATACAGGGAGAGATCTATCATTTTCCAGAGATCTTTGAAAACCCATCCACAAAAAAAAAAAAAAAAACCGACTTTGATACACTCTCATACCCTACAGGAGTCAAGATCTTTCCAATCTTAATGATCTTAATGATATCTGCATCCTTAAACAACCTATGTAATTCAAAATTATGTCGTTTCCTCCACAATCCATCCAAACATATTTCTAAGAGTCTTTCGTTCAAAAATGGTCAACTGTTCAGCCTGAGATTTAGTCCAAGTTCAAATGTCAGACCCATAGGTGATCACGTGTCTAATGATTGCTTTATATAAGATAAATTTTTGTATATCTAATTTTCACTTTAAGAAAATTCTTAGACCATGAAAACAGCAATTACTTGAAAGAATACATATTTTTATTTCAATACCTATGCCATTTACAGTGGTAATGTTTGAACCAAGATACATAAAATTATCAACCAATTCAAATTTAAAATCTCCAGTCGTCAAATATTTATAGCTTCCTGGATTTTTAGTAAAGAGCATATATTTCACATTGTCTTCATTAATAATTCTATATAAATAGTTATATTATTTATATAGAATATATATTTTTGAATATAATTTTTCTGTTGATAAATTTTTGGTCACTTTCAATTTTCTCAAAAACAAATTTATGGAATAATCCTCCCAATTCTTAAATTCAGCGAGAAAAAAAATTTCGTCAAAATTTATATATTTCTAACTTCAATAAGAATCAAGAGAGATTATCAACAACATATATCACTTGCAAAAGCAACCAAGAAGAACATATCTCTGTGGCTCTCCAACCAAAATTTCTGAATTTAAAAAGTCTGGAATCAAATAAATAAATAAAAAAACCTCAAGTTGCTATAGAGAGGGAGGGATCTCAGCATCATTTGCTAGAGATCTTTGAAAACCCATCCACAGAAAAATACCCCGACTTTGATACACTCTCATACCCCACAGGAGTCAAGATCCTTCCACCCACAAAGAGAGCCAGAGACAAGCACAGCCACTAGGCATTGATTTCTAACAAGAAAAATGTTTTTAGAACTCTTCTCTCCGGTAAAAAGGCCATCCCCAGAAGATATCAGCAGGGGTAAAGGATCTCCCAGCACAATCGGGTCCGGCTCTAATGATCCAAAAGAAATGGATGGCTTCTGTATACGCGAGTCCTAAATGCAAGAATCACTTCTTATTCGTAAAAAAGCACTGAAAGCCTGCGTCGTTAGGTAGATGGGTTTTTACAGTGGGGAAATAAAACCGGGAATTTTAGAGTTCTCAGAGAAGTTTTAGAGTACTTGTAATCTTTTTCTAGGAATTGTATTGATAATCTGAATTTAAGAGTACGCGGTGTGTGGTATTATAGGCTGCAAGAATTAGCAATGTTTTTTTTGTGTGTGAAAATAAATGTTTTGTATTTGTAAAAATAATTTTTTTTTACAATAATGATGAAGCATTAAAAATGAATGATCAAACTTTTAAAAACCAAAAGATAGTAATTTTTTTTTTTTTGAGAAAATTATTTTCTTATGACATGTATTTTAAAACCATACTCTGTTGCGTACATGACTACCGGTGTACCATGTTAAAATTCGTCATTTTAATGTCAATCATCAAACTGTTATTATTAAAAATCATTTATTATATTTTTAAGGTGTGACGTCTTGTTGGCCCACTACAGACTTCAATAAAGTATAGAAGTGATTATATTTCTAATTGTCATCAAGAAATAATAAGAACCAGAAGGATTACCAACAACATACATCACTTGAAAAAGCAGCAACCAAGAAGAACATATTTCTGTGGTACACCAGCCAAAATTTCCTGAACTTAAAAATTCCGGAAATCAAATAAATAAATAAAAAACCCTTCAAGTTACTATAGAGAGGGAGGGATCTCAGCATCATTTGCTGGAGAGATCTTTGAAAACCCATCCACAGATAAAAAAAAAACCTGACTTTGATACACTCTCATACCCCACAGGAGTCAAGATCCTTCCACCCACAAAGAGAGGCAGAGACAAGCACAGCCAGTAGGCATTGATTTCTAACAAGAAAAATGTTTTTAGAACTCTTCTTCCCGGTAAAAAGGCCATCCCCCAGAAGATATCAGCAGGGGTAAAGGATCTCCCGGCACAATCGGGTCCGGCTCTAATGATCCAAAAGAAATGGATGGTTTCTGTATACGCGAGTCCTAAATGCAAGAATCACTTCTTATTCGTAAAAAAGCACTGAAAGCCTGCGTCGTTAGGTAGATGGGTTTTTACAGTGGGGGAAATAAAACCGGGAATTTTAGAGATCTCAAAGAAGTTTTAGAGTACTTGTGATCATTTTTTCTAGAAATTGTATTGACAATCTGAATTTATGAGAACATGGTGTGTGTATAGGCTGCAAGAATTAGCAAGTTTCTTCTGTCTTAGTGTGGAAATAAAAGGTTTTTACAATATTGATGAAGCATTAATAATGAATGATCAAATTTTTAAAAACCAAAATTTAGTAATATATATATATATATATATTTTTGGAGAAAATAATTTTCTTACAATGTTGAGGGTGTATTTTAAATAATATCATCTTAAATCATGTTGTTGGCATGTTATCACGACATTTTAATGTCAATCATCAAACTGTTATTGTTAAAAATCATTTATTACATTTTAATGCACCACCCCTTGTCTGCCAACTATAGACTTCAATAGGCGTATACAAATTTTACAATAATGATGGAGTATTAATAATGAGAGATCAAACTATAGAAATTAGTTGAAAAACAATTAATATCATAATGATGAGATCTCGTTATATTTATTATAACAAAATTAAATAAAAAAATTAGAAATAAAGCACATTTATATTTTTTTTTAAGATTTTCAGATATCATGGTCATTTACGCTGTTATGCATTACTTCATAAACACATTAAGCTTGTTGCTATTCAACCAAAAATGTTGCTATTTAGCCATTTATGTGAATTAACGTGTTCCAGACGCTTCTTTGAATAAAATTCCTCATGGGCGATATTTTGGAAATGGAATCCTCCACCAGAAACTCCTAATTCATCAGGTCCTATGCGCCCTACAGGTTTTTACGTGTCAATATTCAACATAGACATCGGCATGCCATAGATATCGTTGTGTTCTTAGTTCAAAATCCTAAATCATTAACCACCCGACAGCTATAGGCACTAATTTATTATTTTTCGGGTTACATTAGTGGATATCATGTTCGTTTATGTATGCCAAGATCAATGGATGATAAAGCATCGCCTTCCAGTAGGATTTATAAGAGTAAATGGCCAACATTTTCCTATCATATTAACCTGGAAATTTATCACCAAACAATCTCATTGTGTAAGTGAGGCGCTTATGCACGTTACAACAATCGCCATCATGTCTATGAAATCAGTGCATGCAAAAGAAGACGTCAGTGGGTTGGCACCTCAGCCCTCCTCCGCAGATTAACGGCGAGCACTAGTTTATATTATAACAGGAACGGCATGTTTTCTAACTAAAATGCACTTTTTTTTAAATTACTGATGAATGAAATGCTAAAACAATTATTAAAATTAAAATTGCATTATATTTTAATACACTAATAAAACCTTTTTTTTTTTTTTTTTTTTTTAATTCCACTTAGTAAACAGAAACTTATAGACCAAGTCCAAGAACTCGTGTGGTCTCATGGAAGGAAGGAAGAGGGACAGCTACTGTTGTGATGGAGCAGCCGTATGTAAAAGTCTGACTTGGCTCCGTGACACTGAAGAATGAGGGCAGTGTATTCTGGGAAGACTGTTAGGAGGAACTACTCGACATTTGCATATCAATGGGAGAAAACCGGGAAAATTCCTATCAGGCAATTCAAGTAACGAGGCAAGATGATGAACATAGGAAACGCCGTCGAGCCTCCTCGTTTTTTGAAAGTGTCTACAACAAAGCCGGCAGCGGATTGAACATCCCCCTTAATGTTCACCAGCGGCAGCGTTGTAACTGAGCTACGAGTCGGGCATAATAAAATCTGATTATACATGTGTTGATGTATAATGTGTTTATAATTAGATATCTCCCTTTTTAAATAAAAGTATAGAATAATCAACAAAATATTGCAATTGATTTAAAAATGGTGTATCAATAATAAATAATTAATAACAATAGATAACTAATGGTGTATATAATAACTAAGTCTCTAAATTTTAATTAACCAACAATTCAACTTCTAGGACTACCATTTCTTCGTTTAGATGCTGTTACTCGTATATATAAGTTGCATAAAAATAGTAAAATATTAAATCATATGTAAAAATTTCATATTCAGACTAAAGACATCCTTTATTAAATAAATAGACTGCCTTTTAGTTTCTTTCTTACATTTTCTAGACAGTCAATCGAGATTTCTTACCGGAAAACTAAAATTTGTTGATGTAATATACAAAATGGTCGCCATATTTTACTGCACCGTGCCAAGCTGTCTTATAAATCAAATACTTGGTGCATCGGTTAAGAGACCTAGGATCTCTCGAGACAGAAGATAATTTTATTTAGCTTCTTGTTTTATTAGACTGCACTGAGGCAGCCTAACTGCATAAAGTCTGCAGTATATCCATGAGATTGAGTTTTATTGTAGAAGGAAAGAAAACTTTGAACTTCTACTCTTTGATGTAGAACTCTACAAAGAATTGCAATTAGCCTTGGATAAATAATCCGTCTGTTCGTTGTTGCTTTTTATAAGAATATTTCTTGTTTTCAAGCAGTTTATTTACTGAAGTAGCTAATTGAAATTTTTATCTAAACTAAAAAGTTAAGAATATATATTTTCATAATTCTTAGGCATATTAATTTTTCGTTATACAATTTATAAAGTATATTATAGAGCAAATTTTATTTACCATGGCATTTCTTTACTTTTCTCTGTTAATTAGAAAGATAATCATGAAATAAGTAAATTAACTTTAATAATGATCTATGGATACTTATTTCATGATAAAAGAAAATATTTCTCAGCTGTGAATATCTTTGTTATTTTGTATAAAAGAGTAATTAGTAATTAACGCCATTCTGATTCCCAAAAATAATGTTGCTTTTATATGTATTTATATAAATAGTAATAAGTCTGTAAGAAGAATATGTTTTTTATGCTATTAATAAAATCGAATTCCCTTTTAAAAACACCTCTTTTCACTTGATTATCTTCTATTTCTAGTTCTATTTATTTATTTATTTACGTATTGATTAATCAGTACGAAGAATATAAATATTTTTTATACTATTGATAAAATCGAATTCCATTTTAAAAACCCATCTTTTCATTTAATTATCTTGTATTTATATTTATTTATTTAAGTAATAATTAATAAGTACGAATAATATAAATGTTTTTATACTAATGATAAAAATCGGGTTCCATTTTAAAAACACCTCTTTCCATTTAATTATTTTATTTATTTTATTTTTAATATATTTTTTTTTAACTTTGTTGGTCATAACATTTTACTTATTTGTGTCATGAACAGCCCATTAACGGTTTATAAGACGATAATATTGACTTTTGGAAATACTTTTAGAGGGAATTTCCCCACATTTATGCGTTGTATTGGAGAAACAACTTGATCTATCTAACATGAGAGTCGTAAACGCTACCACTGTGCTATAAGACGGGTTGTAATTTTATTAAATATGAAGTAATTGGTTTTTTTTAAAAAAATATTTCCTTTGCAATTTTATTAGTTGTTTTAATTGCTTTAAATCAAATATTATAAATACTAAATGCTGAACTTCTTAATCTTCTAATGAAAAAAAAATTCAAAGATATCAGAAAATATTAATAAAAATGGAAACAAAAATATTTTTTAAACTTTTAAAATATCTTTTGATATATTCCTAAATTAGGCCTAAATGGCCGAGTGGCTTGGCGCTCTGACGCTCGGTACCACAGATTTGGGGTTCGAGTCCCGGCGGTGCCATGAATGTGTGTAGTGGTTCCACTTTAAATTGTAGGTCCCGGTCTAATATGATCGTAGAGCGTTGCGGGGGCATTGTTACTCCACGTCTGTGGCTTATCTTCAAGTTACACGCGCCCCCTGGGTAATGCAAAGTGAGTAACGTCTGCGCAGCGCTTGCCTTAAGGCATCCAAGACGTCCATGTCTGTTTGCCACCTGCATCTGGAAAAAAATATTCCTAAATTTACTCTTTTCGGCATATTACTGCAATTGATATTATATAATGCGTATATGAAGTAAATTCGAATAATTAATAATACCCGGGAAAAATTAATTTAATCCAGTACATAATTTGCCTTTGTAGAAATAAATTTTAATCATTAGTTAGTTCCTAGCAAAGTCTTAGAAAAATTGCCCGATCAAATTTCAATGAGAAAATAAACAAAATAAGAATTTGCTTCTACATTTTTTTGTGTCTTTAATTTATTTTTTAAAAATTATTTTAAATCATTATAATAATATCAGTGAAATTTTTTTCTAATAATAATGAAACGAGAGCTTTCTAATTACTTGAATCTTTGTGAGGCATTCGGAGAAAAATATTTTTAATTTTGTCACTGGAAAACATTTTTCAACATCAGCTTTATGTGAATACAAATTTCTCATACATGAAAGAAACAATACTGCAATATATTAAAAAAAAAACTTATAACCTATTTCTAAGAGTAAGCAAAAAATATATCTTCTCACTTTAATAAATTGTATCACAGATTCTTCTACGTAAATTATTTAAAAGTATTTTTTTCTAATTGCATTATTTTGTCTATTCTTTATATCAACTTTCTTCATTTTTTATCCAAACTTTTCTTTTATTCTTTTATGAGTGTTGCCTACACTTCTTTTAAGTGTATTTTTTAATTACATTTACATTATTTTTTTTAATTACATTTAAAGATTTCAATTACAAGACACGGAAGTATATAGATATTATTATATTATGTTTTTTACTATCTGAATTAAATTTGATAAAATTCTAAAAATCTATTAAATTTTGGCTTTTATATCAGATTTAATCTTCAAACAATCTTGTATTATTTCTATAATAAACTTTTTAATGATATTTTACGTAAGATGATTTGATAAAGGTATATTGAAGATTAAATTTTTATCGATCAAATTTCAGAAGAATTTGGAACAGTTATATCGATTCCAGCGAAATCGATTACAGTTACATTTCGATGTTATTTGATGCTGAATGTAATTTTCCAACGAATATATAAACAAGAGAATTTTAAAACTTAATTGAAAACTCTACTCAAATTACTTAATCATGCTACTCAAATTTTTTATGCAAAAAATCTCCATATATTACAAAAGTTTTTAACTATATATTGAGAAAAGTTACTTCATTTATTATCATTATTTGATTTTATAATTGCTAAGTATTTTTTTAAAAATTTATGTTTATTGGATATCAATGCAGATGAACTTACACTAGTTTCAAAAATAATGTGTACAAAAGGGAAATTAGCTACACCGTCTAAAAACAGTGCTTCCTTATCTGGTATCCATTGTTATTTAGTTATTAAACATAAACAAAACACTAATAATTATAAATAAATTAATTGATAATATTTTCTTTTTTAATAATAAATATATTAATGATACTATTTGGTTTTCTAGCCTCGATTTGAATGTTTCCTATCAAAGTAAATGATTTGTCAAATAAGTTTTATTAACAATAATCTATACGTTAATTGTAATTAATGCAAAATTTAAATATCAAAAGATTCTATGAGCTATAATTTTATTTTCAGATATCTGAAAACGTAAAAGAAATATGAACCAATGCTTTAAAAGGAAAATGAGAGAAGATTCAAGGAAATTTTTTCAGCAACAATTACCCTAAATTGTAGCGTGGTATTGGAGAAAATTTGCAAAATACCAATGTACATGTTAAAAAAAACAGGTGACAAATGCACACAAGGATATTCAGATTCGAACTATTCTCATTTAGTGGTAGATTAAAAATTCTGTTTAATTCATTTTAATACCACGAACGAAGCATCATATTAAATATTAAAAACCACTCCAGAGAAATGCTTTCTGCTTGTGTTAAAAGTTAAAAATACATTGATCTGGTGGCAAGTAACAACAATAAAACGGTATAAATGGAGCAGGTTTAGCGTTACTTAAAGGGCACCACAACAGATCTGCTACACTGTACCAACATTTTATCGCCCCATTTTTGAACAAATATCACCTCAAGGGTGGCATATGAGGGTTTCACACCTCTCCCCCCCTCCCTCTTCCTTGAGTACAATGGAAGTACTTTTAAGCCCTCAGATTTATCGTACACACTCTTGGCATAGACATAGAAGCTTAGCATCATTTGTAGGGTTTCGAGTTCGATTCCCCAAGTTCGGACGTAAATCATAAGCGTGCTTTACACCACTTTCGTCTACTTTAATATAAATACGAGTGAGCAGACGTGTTATATAGTGTTATTGGATATTACTATTGGAGAACGTAGAGTAGTTTAATAATTTATTGCCATCATTTATGACTGCTTTTATTTTATAAATAAAAAATCACATTGTAAAGCCATATTTTTTTTAAATTTTTTCCCCTCTTTATTAAAAATATATATATTATTTTTAATTTCCATAAAAACTTTTAAAAATTTTCAAAATATCACACTACAAAATTATTTTGTCACATCTTTTGGTATTTTATTTAAAAAATAAAATTTAATAATTTAATAATAATCTAAATAATAATTTTTTATAATAATATAATAATGCTAATAATAATAATATAATTATTTAAATAATTTAATAATATTTTTTTAATAATTTCTAATAATTACATTTTTAAATGATAATTTTTTAGTGATAATAGTTTTTAAAGAATAATTTTTAACAATTATTATTTAATAATAATTTTCAAATAATTTAAAAATGATTTTTTAATAATTCTTCATAATTATATTTTTAAATGATAATTTTTTAATGATTTTTCATAATTATAGTTTTTAAATGACAATTTTTAGTAATAGTTTTTAAATAATAATTAAATAATAATTTTAATAATAATTTCCATTTCCAATAAATTTAATTAATATTTTATATAATATGATTTATTTACTATATTTATTTTAATATTAAATTTATAAATTTATAAATTCATTGCATGATTTTTATTTACTATTTTGATTATTATTATTTATCATCTAATGATTTCTAGTTTAATTTATCTTTATTTCTTTATAAACATTTTTGAAAGCATGAAATAACAAAATATTTTTATACTTAGAAACTTGTTTTAAAACAGCAATAATTTTTATTTTAACTTTAGTTTTAAAAATATCTTTTAATATTTTTTCTAATTTTGTTAATTAAATTTATATCAAACAAAAAAAAAAATATTTTTCCATATGATTCTGATGTTAAGAAAGAGAAAAAAATGTGATCAATACTAAAAGGAGCTATTCTATTTTGCATTGTAAGCACAAAACAAACCTTCATTTTTTTGCTTTCAATTTTTTTTGCTATCAATTTTTTTCGCACCAGTAAAAATAAATAGCCGACATAAATATGTGTATCAATAGTATGAAGAAAAAAATCACAAAAATTGAAAAAAAAAAATAAATAAATAAAAATCCATACTGATGTCAGTGGATGAAAAACTGATATAAACGTAGGCGTGTGACCGTATTTCTCCAAAAAATAAGAAAAAATGAGAACGAAACGATTTTGTTTGGAGAAATGTGTCGGAAAATACCAAGAGAAAACGTAAAAGCCCCTGAAAAATGGGAAAAGGATTCCTTCCAGGAGAATCTCCTCATTCCATTTTAGAGAACAGGATCGAAGGGGTAAAAAAAAAAAAAAAAATCCCCAGCAATTGCTCCTTTTTGAATATTCTGATCAGATTTCAATTTTATTCCTTTCGCTTTTTTGCAGGTCCGAAAAGAAGGGAAAATGCATTGGTTTTCTATAGGCCACAGACGTGAACGATATCACTAAAATGTATAGACAGGGAAAATGCAAGCGTGAGATGAATGGGAATGGTAGGTATTTTTTCGAGCTGACTCGGGGTAGAGGGGAAAAAATAGGGAAAAAAAATGCTGGGAGGGAAATAACGTATACTACAGCATGTTTGAAAATGACCTGGAGGGAAGTTCAATTGTGCATAATAGCCTGTTTCCAAAAGAGAATCGGAATTTTTTGTTTGTATAAGAACAAAACCTAGTGCAGTGAGCTGGTATTGGTGTGGATGGTGGAAACTAAATTGGATAAAATGTCTGGTGGTTTCTAATTTGCATAAATACATCTTCGAATGCTGATGTCTGATAAAATCAAATTTGAGATTAATATAAAAGCATATTGTGTTTATAATAGCAATAGAGCACTATAGAAAAATTTTTGAGTGATGTTTTAGAATTTAAACTGTCTATAACTGGATAGAATTTTAGGATTTTAACTGTCGATATTAGTAACTGAATAACACTCATTCTGTCCAATTATATTATTGTTAATACTACATTGGTTATCAATAATTCAGTAACTTATTTAAGCCAAAAAAATTATATAAACTCAGAACTTCATTCAATTGAATAAAATCGTTTCGTCTACATACTGTTGCCAGAAAAGTTATTATAATAACATTAAGAATTCGCACCACATTCGGATTTTTTCTATAAAAAATAGGGAAAAAATGTCAGAGGGAAAGAACGTAATACAACAGCATGTTTGAAAATAACCTGGAGGGAAGTTCAATTGTGCATAATGGCCTGTTTCAAAAAGAAAATCGGAATTTTTTGTTTGTATAAGAACAAAAAACCAGTACAGTGGACTGATATTTTTGTGGGCGGTGGAAAAGTTTCTAATTTGCATAAATACATTTACGAATGAGTTTATTGAAATTTCCAAGAAAATAAAATTTGTTATTAATTTAAATGCATATTGTGTTTATAACAGAAAAAGAGCACTATAGAAAAATTTTGAGTGATGTTTTAGGATTTAGCTGTACATAACTGGAAAGGATTTTAGTATTTGTCTGTCATTAGATATTTTACCTGCGAGGGTTTTTTTTTTTTTTTTCTTTTTTCTTTTATATCCTAATGTACTATGTTGAAGATTCAGAATTCTCGATTAACACATCGACGAATACAGGAAGATTAAGGAAAAAATATTCTTGCAAAACTAGTACAATTTTTATAAATTTGTAATCTAGTTTTGCAAGAGCAATTTTATAAATACACCATCCCTTACAAAAATTGTGCAAATGTTTTTAGAACTGCACTGGTTTTTAAAGAATATTTCGATTTTTTAAAAACATTGTAATCCATTACTTTTTGCTTTTTTGCATCTTAAATTCATTAAATAATGACGTTTAAAACACATTTTCATTATGAACCCTAGCGTCTGAGCAAGATCGCCACGAGCGAAGCACAGCGCAGCGAAATTATGTAACTCTGCAATCGCTAATACAAGCCTATCTGAGAGCCTAACCCTACGCATGCTAACAAGAGGGTCTAATACCTAAAGGCTTAGGTTGCTAATACGAGGCGGCTTAATATGACAACCTAATATTGACAGATGATACGGGCTTATCCGGGAACACTGTTTCATATTAAGTTTCTCATTCCCTCGCCGGAGAATATCCCGAATGCAAGCGCCGGAATTCCCAATTTTAGGAATATTATGACTTTCAAAGTGCTTAAATTAAGCAGATGATATGATTTCACTCTTAATTACGTTGCTAATAAGGGATGGGCGGAATTGGATAGTTTCGTGGCAATTCTACAGTTTATTTATTGAGCTTGCTGGGCGGTATTTTTATAGAATGTGTCGGCCTGGACGAACCCTGCGTAATTAATCGCTGGTGTCTAATAATTACGATGTGAATATTGATGGCATGTCTCTGTTTTGCTGTTGGATATTTTGAATCGATCCGCGGTGTCTCCAAGCGAATTAAGACGGGGGTGGGTGATGTTCGTGAAGGGAACTATGTCAAACTTTTCACAGGCGATGATTATCGAATCAAAGTGAATGGAGGGGATTTTGGTTTTCTCACAATGTTTCATATATGTTCAAAAACTTATATTACTTGGTATATATCGCTACAGTGAGGATGAATTTCAGTTTAGATCATGCTAGACTAGCTCGACTCATGAAGTGGTAACGTACACAACTAGCATGAAAAGTTTGACTAAACTAAACTAGCCCTTTGGCAAGCATTGTTTTGATAAACAAGAAGATTCGATAGCAGTTGGTACAACTTGCGTCGCCTTATTGATGGCATGTCTCTGTTTTGATGTTGGATATTTTGAATCGATCCGTGGTGTCTCCAAGCGAATTAAGTAGGGGGTAGGGGATATATTGGTGAAGGGAACTGTGTCAAACTTTTCACCGGCGATGATTATCGTATCAAAGTGGATGGAGGGGATTTTAGTTTTCCCATAATGTTTCATATGTGTTCAGAAACTTATATTACTTGGTATATATCGCTATAGTGAGGCAGAATTTTTCAGTTCAGATTATGATCGACTAGCTCGACTCACGAAGTGGTAATGTGCGCAACTAGCGTGAAAAGTTTGGCTAAACTAAACTAGATGAGACTAGCGCTGTTCTTTGGCAGGCATTGTTTTGGGAAATAAGAAGATCCGAGAGCAGTTGGTACAACATGTCTCGCCTCATTAGTTAGGCTGTTTGGTGATAGTTTTCCTAGTTTTCTCGCCAATGTTGGGCGATTGCCCTTAAAAGTGTTTCCAGGGGAGCATTGCCCTCTACTCCACTCATTACCCATTGGTAGACTGCTCATAGAAAAATAAATGGAACCAGACGCACTTTGATGCTTAAAAAAAAAAAAAAAAAAAAAAAATAGTATACTAAATTAGGTGCAGAAGAGTTTAGAACTGCCAAGATAAAAATATGCAGTTTTATTTTGAATGAGGTAAAGCCGCGAAAAGAATGACAAAATGACATGTTGATGATATTTTTTATGATGTTTAGTACCACGATTTGTCAATGTCTTCTGAATTCTTTTGTTCCATGGATGTTTTTTGCCATAAAAAAAAGGCCAAGGTTATGGTTATTTATATGCATATTTAAATAATAAAATACATTATAATTGCTATTTAAATTATATTATTAAAAAAAGTTATCAATGGGATTACTAAAGTTGTAGTATACAGGTTGGGCAAGCAGATTGTAATTGGGTGTAGTTGGGTTGATATACTTGAGGCACAAGTGGGAGAACTCACAGCAGTATTTACACATGCACAAACACCACACACATACAGTTTCAGACATTCAATATTACTATTGTATATAAATGTAATATTATGTACAAAAATATTATATACAATATTGCATATAATACAATATTACTACTGCATTTAAAGACAGATAATTATAGGTTCATGGAAGAACTCCCCTTCTAGGCCAAAAACCGAACCTCGGCTAAGCGCAGGGTGCTCGAAACAGACTTCCTCTCCGGGTGAGAATCTGTGGGCCAACTAATGCGCCGGGATGAGCTAAATATATTTCATCTAGGGATGACAGTCTGTAAAAATAAACGTTTCCAGCGGAAGTGCATGGTGCGTTGTATAAGAGTCTCGGGGCCAACAGGAGACGATCTTACAATGTTCAGGAAAAAGCAGGGTTACAGAAAATTTAAGTTTAATTTATAATGGATAAATTTAAATTGTTCATTAAGAAATAAACATGAGAATAAGATTAAATCAATTGCACTTTCAAAAAAACATAATAGATGAAAATAATAAAATTGTTTAAAATATCATAAAAAAAAAAAGTTTAAAAAAATTAAGTTATTAAGTTTATAAAAACGTATTATACGTTATATAATGAAAAATTAGATAAATATACTTTTATTAAAAATAAGTTTTAAACAGAAAAAAACATAGTTAACATGCTTTATTTAAATATTCTTTGCTGAATATAAAATATGATATGTGAAACATGTTGATAAATTAAAGATAATTAATATGCTTTAATAAATAAAATGGTGATATATTAAAAATAATATTAAAGATATTAAAATTTTTTTTTTAAATAAAACATTAAAGTTTTGATGATATTAAACAGTCTTTTGATACTATACATATAATTTCATTTCTGTAAGTTAAAATAATAAAGTAAAACTAATGACTTTTTTTAAAAGTAAAAATTATGATTTTTTATTACTTATTTATTCAAAACTCTATTTATTAACTATATGAATAATTCATAAAATTTTTAAAACTTAACAAATTTACATTTGCCGGAACAACCCTATTGTTATTTCAACTGTTGTACTAAAAATTAGAAATAAATTATATAAATTATTATGCTAAACGTACTGTAAGCACAAAAACATAATTACTCATCCACGTTTCAGGTTTTTAATAATCTACATATCACTTGTGTACCATTCTTTATTTATCATACATCAATTCAAATTCTCTTTTAATTTATTCATCTGTTTTTGAAAGAGAGATAAAAAAAAGTAGAAATAACAAATCAATGATTCACTCGTATTATACGACTTCTAATGGAAATTCCTGTTGTAAAAGAAGAAGCTCATAAACCTCAAAGTAAAAACCGCTTAAGAATCAAGATATATTCGCGAAAAAGTCATCACATTTCATCATCCCTTTGGCCTTTTAAAAGACAGATGGAAGAAAAAAAAATGCGGGGTGCAGGCATGGTTTAACGATTTTTTGCTTTTATACAGAGGGAATGTTTAGCATTATACACTCGGCATTTATGGTGATGGAAAAGAATTAAAAAAAAAAAAAAAAAAAAAAAAAAAAAGGGGGAGTAAAAAGTCACGTGACCCTAAACAAATAAAGCGTTTCTCGGCCATGGGGCAGTGTGATCAAAATCACATAATCTTAATTTGAATACCAAATTTTGGCAGCGGATTTCTAAAATAACTTTTAAGAACATAGAAATGCCTCCATATTTTTCGAAATGTGATTTTTAAATGCGATTCTTTTTTTTTTTCCTTTTTTTTCACTTCTTTTCATTTCACTTCATTTCATTTCTTGTTTTTCCGTGGTGCCAGATTTTAAAAAATGTTTCTTGATCTGTTTCATTGTTATTATCTGACTGGAGGCTATTTAGGGATATTTGACTTTTCGACTTTTTGATTAATGGGTTTTTTTTTCCCTTTACTTGTGAGATTTATTCATAGATGGCATTAATTTTCAGCTTCATGTTGCCAGGTTATATTATTCTTTTTGTAATCGTATGCAATTGTTTTTTTTTCCTTTCATTTTCGTTAAGATTGGAATCTTTTTGAAAAGAAACCTCTTTTAAGATTTCTAATCAAAAAACGTTCTTTCAAAAGTATATACCGATCTCTTTTACGTCTCTTTCGTAACGCTTTTCAAAATGAAAGGAAAAGAAGTTTAAACTTTCAAAGGATATTGTTTTAATTTTTCAGTTTCGAGTCAAACAAAATGCAATCGCATTAGTGTTTCGTATTTTACAGAGGTTTTAAGAAGAAGGTTCGAAACACTTTTTTAAATCTTCTTGTATGCGAGTGATTTAAAACTGGAAATTTGCATAGTGAAAATAAAAGTAAATATGTATTTCTATCATCTAATTGCACGTTCTTAATTACGACAGCCAGATTTTGTTAAAATTTAAAACTAAGGAGAATAAAACACCAAAACTTTGTCTTAAAGAATTAGGTACAATTAGTTTAATTACAGTTGAGTAAAATATTTTTAATTTAAGATGACAGTATGCAGAAGTTTCCAATGAAATTTGTCACAAAAGTAATTTTTTTTTATGTTTACAAAGTTTCTAATTTAGTATGCTAAAATATTTTTGCTGATGATATTAAAAAATCATTTGCACTATATATATTATTTCATTTCTTTAAGTTGAAATAATAAAGTAAAAATAATGAATTTTTCATAACTTATATATTCAAAAATATATTTATTAATTATATATAATTCATGATATTTTTAAAACTTAATAAAATTACATTTCCCCGGTAACAAACCGTTTTATTTTAACTGTCGTAATAAAACACAGAAATAAATTATATAAATTATTATGCTAAATATGCTGTAAGCGGAAAAACATGATCATTCATCTATGTTTCAAGTTTTTTAATTATCCATATATCACTTGCGTACCATTCTTTTATTTATCATACATATTTCCAAATTCTCTTTAATTTATTCCCCCGGTTTGAAAGCGAGATAAAAAAGTAGAAATAACAAATCAATGATTCACTCGTATTATACGACTTTAATGGAAATTCCTGTTGTAAAAGAAGAAGCTCATAAACCTCAAAGTAAAAACCGCTTAAGAATCAAGATATATTCGCGAAAAAGTCATCACATTTCATCATTCCCTTTGGCCTTTTAAAAGACAGATGGAAGAAAAAAAAAATGCGGGTGCAGGCATGGTTTAACGATTTTTGCTTTTATACAGAGGGAATGTTTAGCATTATACACTAGGCATTTATGGTGATGGAAAAGAATAAAAATAAATAAAAAAAAAAAGGAACGAACGGCAAAAAGTCACGTGACCTAAAAAAATAAAGCGTTTCTCGGCCATGGGGCAGTGTGATCAAAATCCCATAATCTTAATTTGAATACCAAATTCTGGCAGCGGAATTTAAAATAACTTTTAAGAACTTAGAAATGCCTCCATATTCTTCGAAATGTGATTTTTAAATGCGATTCTTTTTTTTTTTCTTTCTTTACTTCTTTTCATTTCACTTCATTTCATTTCGTTTCTCCGTGATGCCAGAGTTTAAAATGTTTCTTGATCTGTTTCATTGTTATTATCTGACTGGAGGCTATTTAGGATATTTGACTTTTCGACTTTTGATTAATGCCTTTTTTAACTTGCGATTTTTATTCATAGGTGGCATTAATTTTCTGCTTCATGTTGCCAGGTTATATTATTCTTTTGTAATCGTATGGAATTGTTTTTTTTTTTTCTTTCATTTTCGTTAAGATTGGAATCTTTTGAAAAGGAAATCTTAAAAGAGTTTCTAATGAAAATGTTCTTTCAAAAGTATACCGATCTATTTTTTACGTCTCTTTCGTAACGCTTTTCAAAATGAAAGGAAAAGAAGTTTAAACTTTCAAGGGATATTATTTTAATTTTTCAGTTTCGAGTAAAAAAAAAAAAAAATGCAATCGCATTAGTGTTTCGTATTTTACAGGTTTAAGAAGAAGGTTCCGTACCCTTTTCTAAATCTTCTTGTATATGCGAGTGATTTAAAACTGGGAATTTGCATAGCGAAAAATAAAAATAAATATGTATTTCTATCATCTAATTTCACGCTCTTAATTAAGACAGCCAGATTTTTGTTAAAATTTAAAACTAAAGAGAATAAAACACCATAACTTTGTCTTAAAGAATTAGGTACAATTAGTTTAATTACAGTTGAGTAAAATATTTTTAATTTTAGATGACAGTATGCAGAAGTTTCCAATGAAATTTGTTAGAAAAATAATTTTTTTTTTATGTTTATCAATTTTCCATTTTAGTATGCTAAAATTTTTGCAAGTCGTTTAAAGAATGGTAACATTTTAAAATCTTAATGGGAAGTAATATCATTTGTTCTTATTTCTCGAATTATTATAATTTCATGAATATATTTCGTGCGCAGTTTTTAATGCATATTGCAATTAATTTTTTAAATAAAATAATAAAGATCATAAAGGTAAAGTGATATATATTGAATTTATCAAAGCGCAATCTATTCAAATTAAACAAAACGAATTGCATTTATGTCAAACATTCATCCATTTGCTTAGTGGCATATTTGATTTTTCTTTTTCTTTAATGCATTTATTTATTTACAGTCTTAACTTGGCAGCGTGTAAGTTTGATATTTCTACAAAGGATCATGGGAAGGCAGAATCCCATCTTTAGATCCAATCATCTGCTCCTAACAGATAGAAGATGTGCCTCACACCAATCATGCTTCTGCTGCTCATATAATGAGTGTTTTCAAAGCGAATGCTTATAATATGTATAGATATGGTTTCAGCCAACATTCATCGATTAATATTTAATGTTAATTCTTTTTTAAACGGCTAAAAACTTTAATACCAAATTCTGGCAGTGGAATTCTAAAATAACTTTTAAGAACTTAGAAATGCTTCCATATTCTTCGAAATGTGATTTTAAATGCGATTATTTTTTTTCCCCTACTTCTTTCATTTCACTTCATTTCGTTTCGTTTTTTTCCGTGATGCCAGATTCTTAAAAATGTTTCTTGATCTGTTTCATTGTTATTATCTGACTGGAGGCTATTTAGGGATATTTGACTTTTCGACTTTTTGATTAATGCGTTTTTTTCTTGCGATTTTTATTCATAGGTGGCATTAATTTTCTGCTTCATGTTGCCAGGTTATATTATTCTTTTGTAATCGTATGCAATTTTTTTTTTTTTTCATTTTCGTTAAGATTGGAATCTTTTGAAAAAGAAACCTCTTTTAAGATTTCTAATCAAAAATGTTCTTTCAAAAGTATATACCGATCTCTTTTTACGTCTCTTTCGTAACGCTTTTCAAAATGAAAGGAAAAGAAGTTTAAACTTTCAAGGGATATTATTTTAATTTTTCAGTTTCGAGTCGAACAAAATGCAATCGCATTAGTGTTTCGTATTTTACAGAGGTTTAAGAAGAAGGTTCGAAACACTTTTTTAAATCTTCTTGTATGCGAGTGATTTAAAAACTGGGAATTTGCAAAGTGAGAAATAAAAATAAATATGTATTTCTATCATCTAATTGCACGCTCTTAATTAAGACAGCCAGATTTTGTTAAAATTTAAAACTAAAGAGAATAAAACGCCACAATTTTTTCTTAAAGAATTAGGTACAATTAGTTTAATTACTGTTGAGTAAAATATTTTTAATTTCAGATGACAGTATGCAGAAGTTTCCAATGAAATTTGTTACAAAAAATAATTTATTTTTATGTTTACAAAGTTTCTATTTTAGTATGCTAAAATCTTTTTTTGCAAGGGTTTAAAGAATAATAACATTTTAAAATTTTAATTGGAAGTAATATCATTTGTACTTATTTCTGGAATTATTATAATTTCATGAATAAATTTCGTCCGCAGATTTTAATGCATATTGTCAATTAATTTTTTTAATAAAATAATAAAAGTCATAAAAATAAGTGATATTGAATTTAACAAAGCGCAAATTAAACAAAACAAATTGCATTTGTGTCAAATATTCATTCATTTACTTAGTAATATATTTGAATTTTTCTTTTTCTCTTTCATTTATATATTTAACCCTCGTATTGTGGCAAAATTTGCTAGTTTGATATTTCAACTGAAGTTTGATATTTCAACAAAGGATCATGGGAAGACAGAATCCCATCTTTAGATCCAATCATCTGCTCCTAACTGATAGAAGATGTGCCTCACAACCACTCATGTGCCTTCTGTTTTAAAAGCGACTGTTTATATTATATATAGATCTGGTTTCAGCGAACATTCATCTATCAATATTTAATGTTAATTCTTTTTAAATCATTAAAAATTTTAATGAAAATTATTTGAAATTTTTTTGAAAAAATATTTTATTTATAATATCAATTAATCATTTGTATTTATTAGATAAAAATATTCCTATTAGATTTTACCAACAAACCTAATTTTCGAATTCGTATAGAATTTCTAAAAATTAATTCAACTAAATATTAACTACCTAATAATATGTTTAAATATTACTTCAGTAATTATCAGTTGTGAAGTAATTATCAGTTGTGAATAATTATCAGTTGAATTAGTTAGTAGTTTTTTTTTCTGCCTAGATGAAGTACAATTTCAGTGATTTTCAAAGGTTCGTACCCAGTATAGAGTTTAACTCTTATCAAGATCATAGTTGCCAATAAAAAAAAAAAAAAAAATATTAATAGTTTTTTACAAAATGTTTTGCTGTCAATTTTTGGAACGAAATAATAAATTCAGAGACAGAAAAACATTATAAGAATTTTTTTTAAAATTATATTGAAACATATACACATTTATTTATCCTTTATAAAAATTACGATATACTAAGTTCAAATAAATTATTATGTTATTCACAAAAGAAAAATGAAATGCATAAAAAAATAAGCAACAATTTTTTGCCTTAATTTGTATTAATTTTTCAGAATAACATAATTACAGAAAAAAAAGTTACAATTAATAGAATAATAATAACAACGAATAATTACATGAGAACACAAAAAAGAAGTATTCTCTTGCATCTTTTTTGATAAAAATTATTTTTACAAACTAAAGCGAGATAAAATAAAAGAAATAGATGAAACAACCGGCAGAAAATCATTATAAAAAAAGACACTATTGAGAAAATTAAATAAATTTAATATCATTTACCCTTTTTTTATGCTATATGGAGCTTATTTGCGAAAGCTAATTTAATTTCAATCTTATTCTTCAATTCCTTCAATTAGCTCACACTCTCCCTATATATATCTTGTGCAAATTTTCAATCGTTAATAAAATACTTCTTATTCATCCACTCAAGTTCAAATACATTATTTTTTAACTAGTATTGATGACACTTGATGTTAATACAATTTTTTTTGATATTAATTCAGTAATTAAATTAAATTAATTAATTTTAATTTAGGTTGCATATATCTACCAATAGATGGCACCAGATAAACTTAAAGAAATCAATGAAAATTATTTATAAAGGACTTTCTGCAATCTAGTGGGAAAAAAGTAGGAATTGATTTAAAAAAATTTTTTTTTTTATATTCCCCTGTTTTGATAAAAATTATTTTTACAAACTAAAGCGAGATAAAATAAAAGAAATAGATGTAAAAATTCAGCAGTAAACCATTATAATAAAGACAATACTGAGAAAATTAAATCAATTTAATATTATTTCCCCTTTTTCAGTTGTATGGAGCTTACTTGGGAATTCTTATTTAATTTAAATCTTTATTCTTTATTTACTTCAACACAATCGTGCATTTTACACACCATTTAAGCACAAAAGGGCTAGAATTACTCACTTCATTTAACTGAGGCACGGTAAACAAACGACTCCGTTTTGTGCTCAATTTTTCATGACGTTAGTTTTCCGACTGACCTCACTTCATCTTCCACTGCATGACAGTGATTCCCGACAGCTAACCGTCTCACTTTTTGAAATCTCTTTTGCAGAGAAGCACACTGTATGCATAATTTATTTGTCTCTAGGAGACCTATTTTAAATTCCCCTCGGTAATCATGGGCGCAGTTTATAACGTGCATATAAAATAACTATGGCATTTAGTGCTTTATAACAAGTCCCTCTGGAACAGTGATCTCCAAGCTTTTTGATCGTGTACCCCTAAGATGAAAATAATGCACCCCATATAATCAATAAACCACTCACTCAATATATATATATATCGGTGGGCTTTGTACTTCTCTTATATAACCACTGAAGGCTTATGAAGAGAAAGGATTGCCATCCAGGAGAACTTTTAAGGGTAAATATCCCATAAGCATGTTGTATGGGAGAAAATTGGAAAATCTCCGCCGGGAAGCTTGACTATTTATGCAAGGCTGTTATACACATTATCACAATCGCCATCCAATCTTATCGATTCTGAAAGCAGTTATTGCAACTAATGGAGTTCTAACTTGAGGTTTCTTGATACTTCTGGACGGACCACAAGTTCATTTACATAGTTTATATATGTATATATATACATACAAATGTGTGTATAATCACATTTCAAGTTATTTATCATTTGTTTATTTTAAAAAGTACACATACATTTGAATTAGACTGCAAATTTAAATTAAAATGAAGTAAAAAGTATGATTACATTTGTTTAGTAATATCGGATAAATCTGATTGGATTTACTTTGCGAATGCAATTCGAAAATACTTCAGATTTATTTCTTTACTTGGTTTTAATTGTGTTCATTGCAGTAAAAGCTACTTCCCATAAGTATGTAGAGCCAAATGGTAAGATTGCATTCATTACACTACTATTACTGTTAGTCTTTTAAGTTATGATTCTGTTTTTATAAGATATCTAATTTTTTATGAAATTCAAATAATATATTTCATTTCTGTCTTGCACTAAAATATACTATTCCACTAAAATATATTTCCATTTAAAATTCATGTTTCACTTATATATACTATCATCAGTGAACAATCGTAACGAATCTACGAACAGCTCACCGACAGAAGTATTGATGCTCTTTACTTACGTGTTAATATTTGTATGCGACAGAGAAAAATACGGATAATACACCAAAAAATTACGATTGAAACTCAGGCATTATTGATGCCTTAACTGCAAAACTATTGTTGAATTTGTATTAAAACTACTCATCGAAACAAATACCAAAAACTGTATTATTTATTTATTTATACGTAGATATGTATTTATTCATAACGTAGATATATATGTAAACAATGGAACAGAAATATATTATTCTTGTTGACAGCTTCAACAAAGCATTTTTAATGAAAGCAATAAACCTAATAATTCTACTTATTCTAATAAATTTAACAAGTCTAATAATGCTACTTATTCTAATAATTTTAACAATTCGCTAATAATTCTACTTATTCTAATAATTTCAACAATTTGTCTAATAATTTTACATTATACTTGTATAGTATTACGAATAAATATAATGTTTAAATTCAGCCTAATTATTTCCAAAGTTTACGACCCTTAATTAACTTTTTTCCAGAGACTGCACTCCATTTCAGTGCAGAATATCTTATAACAAGTTAACTGCAAAAATTCATTCGAGTCTCCATTTTTATAAAAATGATCACCCATCAAATGAGCTCTTTTACCACTTTCCGAAAGCGAAGATGCTTTCGTTAAAGTATTCCGCTTATTATAAAAAAATTAATAAAAATAAAAAAAACTAAGTAGGTGCGAAAGAAGAAACGAATAAAAAGCAATCATTTCGATGAAAATTACTAATTTTTAGCGTAATGAATCGAAAAGAAAGAAAAAATGAAATGAAATAAAAAAAAAAAAGTGTTCTAATAATGTCTCAAATAGATAGAAATGGTTTACTCACTTCGTATGAATGAGTAGAGTTCTTTAAAACTCACGTTGTTATTTCTTCTGTTAATTTCTGCGTCCAAAGAGATTCCATTACAAATTTAATCAGTTCACCTGGAAAGAATAAAATTTCTTTATTGTAGTAATTAAGTAATTTAATGGATTCATTGCACATTTCGAAGCGAAGAATGAATTATAAAAAATGCATCACCTTTACTGAACTTTTACAGTGCTTTTTGCTTTATTATTATTTTATTTTTTTGTAGGTGAAGACAAATGAGACGATTACTCTTTTATTATATGGATGATTAAGCTACCAGTTCATGTGTGATTTTGAATTCGTTACCTCCATATTAAAAGAAGTAAAAAGCAAGTCCTGAATTTTGATGAATATTTTATGCGATCCAATAAAGTCCGGAATGAGTTATCTCGAATGCTGTGTTCCGTTTAATGCGGTAATTAGGACACTACTAACACAATTTAAATTTATATTTTGAAAAAGAAGTAAAGGTTCGCATTCAACCTTTGTCTTTCGATAGTGTTAATTAATAGCAAAAAGCAGGAATGATTTTAAGTTTATGATCTTTTAAACCCAAAGATACGACTTCTGATTAATAAACTTAAATGAGCTAATAAATTGTATTGATGTTTATAAAAAATAATAATATTTATCTTTAGAGTGTTTTGTAAAAAATGTAACAAAATCCACAGTTCAAACTATTTTATTTATAAAATTGATTAATAAATTGTAATTAAATTATCTAATTAGAGTTAAGAACAGAAATGTTTGATAATACGTATAAATTATATATTAATAAATTGTCTTCTTTAAAATGTATTGATGCAATTAAAACCATAATATTTATCTTTAGAGTGTAAATAAATTATAAAATGTATCACCTGTACTGAACTTTTACAATACTTTTTCTTTACTTTTTCAATTCCTACTATTAGGAATGAAATCTCCCTATATTATCTTGTCCAAATTTTCAATCGTAAATAAAATACTTTTTATACATCCACTCACGTTCAAATACTTCTTTTTTTTAACTTGTTGTGGATGACACTTGATGTTATTACAATTTTTCTCAAATATTAATTCATTAATTAAATTTAATTGATTAATTTTAGTTTTTTTTTAGATTTGAGTTGTATGTATCTACCAATAGATGGCAACAGATGTAAGAAGAAAATTTCAACTTTATTTATAAAGGACTGTCTGCAATATAGAACAAAAATTTTTTTTATATTACTTGTTTTCATTATGTGAAGACAAAGGAGACGATTACTCTTTTATTATATGGATGATTAAGCTACCAGTTCAAGTGTGTGATTTTGAATTCGTTACCTTCATATTAAAAGAAGTAAAAACGGGGAAAAGTAAGTCCTGAATTTTGATGAATATTTTATGCGATCCAATAAAGTCCGGAATGAGTTATCTCGAATGCTGTGTTCCGTTTAATGCGGTAATTAGAACGCTACTAACACAATTTAAATTTATATTTTAAAAAAGTGGTACAGGTTCGTATTCAGCTTTGTGTTAATTAATAGCAAAAGCAAGGGAGCTTTTAAGTTTATGTTCTTTTGAACCCAAAGATACGACTTCTAATTAATAAACTTAAATGTACTAATAAATTGTCTTTATTAAAGGTATCGATGTAATAAAATAATAATATTTATCTTTAGAGTGTAAAATGTATTTTGTAAAAGTGTAACAAAATCCACAATTAAAAGATATTTTATTTATAAAATGGATCAATAAATTGTAATAAAATTATTTAAATAGAGTTTAGAACAGAAATGTTTGATAATACGTATAAAGTATATATTAATAATTTGACTCCATTAAAATGCAATAAAAAATAATATTTATCTTTAGAATATGAAATGCCTTTTGTAAAAATGTGAAAAAATGCACAATTAAAGCGATTTTATTTATAAAATTGATCAATAAATTGTAATGAAGTTATTTAATTAGAGTTAAGAACAGAAATGTTTGATAATACGTATAAATTATATATTAATAAATAGTTCTTCATTAAAATGTATTGATGTAATAAAACAATAATATTTACCTTTAGAGTGTTATTGAATTATAAAAAAATCATCACCTTTACTGTACTTTTCCAGTTCTTCGCTTAATTTTTAAATTCCTACAATTAGTTCACACTCTCCCTATATATATCTTGTTCAAATTTTCAATCGTTTATAAAATACTTTTTTATTCGTCCACTCAAGTTCAAATACATTTTTGAACTTGTAGTGGTTGTAGTAACTTGTAGAAATTGACTTTAAATTTTTTTTTTTTATATTACTTGTTTATTTTCATTTTAAATCCTTACGTTACACTAATATGGCAAAATTGCACAAATTAATATGTATTTTCTATTACAAACAACCTTATATAAATGACAGAACATTTATTTTACTTGTTAAACATTAACTTTTTATTGTTGTATGCATTAGTATTTTGTGTTACAAAAACGTTTCTGTAGAAATAATTATGATTGCCCCAATTGTTATAAAATACACAATCTTACTTTTCCAGAACAGAAACATTTATCCAAATATGTACAAAATATTCTATATGAATAAAACACACAAATTAAAATTGTTTTTGAACTGATTAACTCACTTTGGAATTGCACAATTGGCAAAACAAACGTTGCAAGAAAGAAAAGAAAAAAAAAGTCGAAGAACATTAAAATATGAAATGCAAGTTAATGAGCATGTATCTTTGGTGAAAAAGAAAATTAAAATTAACAATTTTCATAAATAGGAACAAGTTTATTTGTCAATCAATATTCTCTGTGAATGCCGATTGGTTGCATTAACAAAGAGTTCTTGATGTCATAAAGCATAATGATTCTTCTGGTTTTATGAACCTGACTTATACAATATTATTTCCGATAATAATACTTTATGATAAGATAACTAAATATGATTCTGTTTGTTAACATTGATCGTAACTTTAAAAACTGTATTCATGGCCATGTGTATTTTCTTTTCCTTTATATTTAAAAAGCAAATTTAATTTCACTTATCCAATTGCTGCACCAGACACATATTTTTTTTTTTTTTCAAAAAGTAAAAAAAAAAAAAAAAAAAAAAAATAATAATAATAATGCATTTAGGAAAATTAACATTGAATGACAATAAAAATGTAATACTTTTTCTGTTGTTAGTCTTAATATATAATTTTTGATTGTAAAAAAAGCCAGGATTAAAGAATCTTGTGAAAGATCTTGTGAAAATATTGAATAGGCTTATTTCTAAAGGATGTTGAATTTACAAAAACTATGAAAATATATTAGCCATGATATTGAACTTATTTTAAGATATATTAAAAACAATATGATTTGTTTGTATCTTAATAAACAAAATATTTGAATATTTTATTTGCTTTAATAGTACAATCTGAGAAAAATTATACAATAAAAAGTACGGTGTTTCTTTAAACATAATTTCATAGAGACAACTTTCATTATGATAATAACTTACTCATTCATATTTCTTTTTTCATAAAGTTCTGTACACGAAATATTTAAAAAAAACTATATAAATAACGATAATTACTTTAATCTTGGTTTGTTTCATTTGTTAACAAATACATGAGTGCATTTACATATAATTCTTGCATGATATGATTCGTTATACGTTTAAATATTTATAAATACTAAAAATACATATATATATAAAAAAACATTGTTCCAGTTTGGGACATAATTATGGATTAAGTGAACGCTAATCACGTTTGATGCAAGATAAATTCTTATGACCTACTTTAAAAATTAGCACATGAAATATATAAAAAAAAATAAATGTAGCCAACGTGTAGGTATAAAAGTTTCTACTAATAATCTTTTAATAGAGATTATATTTAAAAATTTCTGATTAAATTTTAATTTGTAACACATTAAAATTTTTACATTGTTTCAATTTAATGCGGTTATCCTATAATGAAACTTTCTATAGTATTTGTTTATGCCTTTTTTTTTTTTTACTTTATTTAGCTTGAAGCTAGACCAAATCATGAGTCATAAATGATTAAAAATTATAAAAGAATACAGTCTAACAGTGCTAGTGCTAGTGTAACAGTGACGTTATAAGTCTAGTAACTAGTGACTAGACTAGATCTATAACGGTTTCAAAAAGAGGGCCACTTTCAGGTGCATGGGAGCACTTTTATTTTTATTTACAAGCACTATATATATATATATATATATATATATAACTCTATTTACAAAGAAATGAAAAAGAAAATTATAAATTAGATCCACAAATGCAGTTCACTCCAAATTCGTAGATATTTAGAGTTCTCGAATCTGCGACGAATCAAAATGCAGCCGATCTGTAGCAAATCTTAATTATCACACGGCGTGATACACGAAACCTCAAGGGACTCACTTTGTAAACAGGCGGAATCTCCGGCCTGTTCGGTCACTTTACAGGAAAAAACAACACTTCTGCCCACTCGTTGTAGAACAATCTTCCTCCTTCTCCAAACTCTTTCCTTTCAGAAAATCCTTCAAGAGGAGGGGCAGAATCAGTTTCCTTCACTTCTCATTTGAGTAGACACTTCTCAGCCCTTGCATATCCTATCTATAATGGTTTCGACCTGTGAAGATCGAACAGACAATCTCTAATTTTATGATGTATCATTATCCGTGACGCTCATTATCTGCTGTCAGATTTGCGTAACAAGTTGTTCTCATTAATACAAAACACTAATTGCATGTAATATAAATATTTATTATACTACTTATCTGCTGTCAGATTTAAACGATAGATTGCTATTACGCGCTTGTTGAAGATATACATTCCTTTCCTCTGGTAAAAAGAAATGTTATATCTCTTTTTCATAGGAAAAAATGCTCCAAGAGGTTCTTTTTTAAAACTGTTATTTTTGTAACTCCAACAAAAGGATAATTATTTTAGCATGATCTGTAAATTTTACTTTGATTTTACTTCATTAAAAAACTTTGAACTTATACCTGTATGCAAAATAAAAGCCATTTGATTATATATAGTGCTTTATTAATTAAAAATTTCATACCTATTTAAATAAAATAATTCCATCTAACTTCCCTTGATTCTTAACCAACATTACTGTAAATCCTTATCTAAATATATGTTATCTCAGAAAATTCATACAAGCAGGTTGAATGGCATATAATATTAATATAGAATTATCTTATCAGATTATCTCAGTTTATCAGATTCAGAATTCAGTTTATCAGATTGTTTTAAAATTCATTTTTAACATTTAGATAATAACATTACACCATCAGATTCAGGCTAGTCGTATTCCATCGTAGCGGAATTTCAAGAACACCCTCCTCATCCATATCCATATAATAGAAAGTACCGAGTTTTTAGATTTGATGCACACGAAACACACGGAAGCAATTTCATCCTAAGTTGAGCCGGGCGAAAACCCCGCTCTCCACAAGTACATATCTCCATCAGAGTTGGCAATAAACACTCCCCGAATGGTAAGCAAAGTATTTTTGCGTAGAAAAAAAAAAAAAATAGTATAACATTTCTGACTTTCTCCAAAGTTCTTTTTCCATGCATTCTTTCTTCTTCTTTTTTTTTTTTTTTTTTTTTACTATCTCTGTCCTCTCTTTTGCGGTGAGAAGATACGATCCACGACACGCGAACCCCTAAATTGGGTGCTAAACTCAACACCACACCGAGCAGGAAAAAAATCCTTTTTCTTTCTGGGGAGGTAAAGAATAATAACGCCCTCCATAACAAGTAAAAAAGCAAAAGTAGAATAAAAAGAAAAAAGAAGAGGCGAGAAAGAATCCAAAGAAACATGATCGAGTATTCCTGTTTCCTCCGTCGCCATATCCATGAATAATACTTCCGGAAAAGAAGTCAGCGCATACGATCTGGCCAAAAATAAAAGGCAAGCCTCCACCATAAATCCTCTTGAGTGAAACAGCGTTACCATCCCACCTCCCCTTTTTGTGTGTGGTGCTTCCACTGCCCCCAAACACACCACCCTGCGTCCCACCCCAAGAAATTCATATGTCGCCGGCAGATGCAGAACAGAAATTCATTTTGTGTCGGAGAAAGTGGTTGAAAGATATCGAAGGGAAAGAGATTTAGGAGGTGGAGGATGTTTTTTTGAGTATTGGTTCCGACTTTTTTTCTTACCACTTTTTTTTATCCGGAAAGTCACAGGGTGTATTCTGAGTTGTTGTGAAACTGGTAAATTGGACAGCTTTAGCACTAATGAGTGATGTTGTGGATTCCTTTAATGTGTTCGGATATGATGTTCAAATTTTTTTCTCATGAGTAATTTTAGAATAATGGATTCAAATATATTTTTCAATAATGGATTAAAATATACAGTGTGATTAACAATCAAACACTTTCAAAATTACAATTCAAGATTACACTTTCAAAATTACAATTCAAGATTACACTTTCAAAATTACAATTCAAGATTACACTTTCAAAATTACAATTCAAAGATTACACTTTCAAAATTACAATTCAAGATTACACTTTCAAAATTACAATTCAAGATTACACTTTCAAGATGCTTTAAAAAATAACCACAATGACAATGATACAAGAAGATACACAATCACAATGAGTTCAAATTTGAACTGAAGAGACAAGGTGGAAACGGCATGGCATGAAAGAAAAGTTCCAGAATAAGTTCCACCGATTTTCAGTCCAGTTTGGTATGATCTTGCCGTAGTGCACGGGCTTTCCACTAACAGTGTCACAATTGTTGGAAATCATTTTTCCATCAAAAAACCGAAACAAGCAAGCACATTGAACACTACAGAGCTTTTGCACTAATGAATGATGCGGTGGTATGAGCGAAAACTCAGAAAAACTCCACCAGGTAGTTCGATAAACGAAGCAAGATGCTGAGCTGAACATTACAAACGACATCAATTTCCTCGTTTTTTGAAACAGTGTCTACAACAAAACCACCAGCGGATTGAACCTCAGCCCTACTGTGGCGCACGTTGCCACTGAGCCACGAAGTTGGACATTTTTGATTCGTTAATAGCATCAGAAGTTTAGTAGTTCTAATTGTGTTTTATGATGGCTAAAATTATACTAAGTGGCCATTGTCAGGTTGTTTTGTTAATTTATTAATTAGTTTACATTTTTATCTTCATTAATATTTCAAGATTAGTCTTAATTATTTTTTAATCAAGAAATCTTTTCACGAAAATTACAACACCTTCAATTTATTCTTATAATAAAACAATTTATAATTGAAAAATATTGGCATTTTCATATACTTGTAAGGACGGCCTTTCGCCAAATACTACTTGTAACCTATTAATTAATTTGCGGAGCAGAAAGAAGAAATTATATTTATAAGCAGCTGCCGTTAAAGAGATCTTTCACAAAAGAGAAAAAATTGTTTTTCTTCGCAGGTCGGTCCTTTGCAGCATTTCATAATTTCAATTCAGTGGGAAATTTCCGAAAAGAAATATTGGCCTCCGTGATTAAACTTAAGTGTGTTCGTTAAAATTGAAAGCTCACTTCCGACCAGAAATTCAATTACCGTAATGAGATTCATTTCAGAAAAGCTGAATTGTTTGATTTAGTTCGGAAGAAATCTATCAGTTTAAATAGATAATTTCAGTGAATCATCAATGGAATAAATTTACTACATTTAATTAAAAACATACTTGAGGAAAAATATACTTCGAGGGTTCTATTTAGAATTCCTTGGCAGTTCAGAATATGACTGGAATGCATCCCATTATGTAATATATTGGAGCACAATGTATGTGCATCTCTATAATTCCGTATTAATTAGTGTCACATATTTAAAACTCGCTAAAATTTACGTTAGTAAAATAAATTAATTTTGAAATGTAAGCAATTTCGTTAAATTATTCGTACAACTATTCATTTTCAAAAGAAATTGAATAGATAAATGTATGTGCTTTTATATAGTTTCTACTACTAGTTGTCGAAAATTTTTAATATTATGAATCTAGTAATTTCAATGGCATAGAATTAAGATACTAATGATAAGAAGCGATAAATGATTGCATTTCAAGATACTAATGTAAATAAGTGATAAATGATGCGCGAATGAAATGCATTTCACAAAAACATCTTTTTCATTTTTGACTTGTGTAGTTGTGTCTAATCCTCAATGTTCTGCAGTGAGGGACGAACGTCAATGAGTTGTCCACTCATGGACGGAGGGAAAGAAGGCATCTTCTGTTATGATGGAGCAGCAGTATGCTGAAATCTGACTTGGATCCGTGCCACCCGTGTGTTCTCATGGATGGAGGAAAAGCTTCTGTTGTGATGGAACAGTCTGACTTGACTCCGTGTCGCTGAAGAAGGACAGTGTTTTCCGGGTGGACATTTTAGGGAGAACTACCCCGCATTTAAGTATCGTATGGAAGAAGACCAGGAAACTTCCACCAGGTAGTTCGACTCACGGGCAAGAGGCCGGACATCCCAAACGCCATCGAGGCTCCTCATTGTTTGAAGCACTGTCTATAACGAAGTAACCAGTGGATTGAACCTCAGCCTAATGCTCACCAGTGGCGCACGTTGCTACTTAGCCACGAGTCGGGCATTTTTGACTCGTTAATTGTATCAGAAGTTTAGTGGTTCTAATAATGTTTTATGATGGCTAAATTTAAATTAAGCAATACTTTTAAGGTAGTTCAATTAATTTATTAATTATTTCAATTAGTTGACACTTTTTCCCTTCATTAATATTTCAAGATATTTCACTAACTATTTTTTTTATCAAAATTATTTTCATGAATACTCTTACAACTTCAAATTTTCTTATAATAAAACAATTTATAATTGAAAAATATTGGCATTTTAATATACTCATAAGAAGGGACTTTCTCCAAATACTGCTTGTGAGCTATTAATTAATTTGCGCAACAACAAAAAGAACAAATTATATTTATAAGCAGATGCCATTAAGAGACATCTTTCACAAAAGAAAAATTGTTTTTCTTTGTAGTAGGTCGTCCTTTGCAGCATTTCATAATTTCAATTCAGTGGGAAATTTCCGAAAAGAAATATTGGCCTCCGTGATTAAACTTAAGTGTGTTCGTTAAAATTGAAAGCTCACTTCCGACCAGAAATTCAATTACCGTAATGAGATTCATTTCAGAAAAGCTGAATTGTTTGATTTAGTTCGGAAGAGATCTATCAGTTTAAATAGATAATTTCAGTGAATCGTCAATAGAATAAATTTACTACATTTAATTAAAAACATACTTAAGTTTGGAGTAAAAATATCTTTCAAGGGTTCTATTTAAAATTCCTTGGGAGTTCAGAATATGACTTGAATGCATCCCATTATGTAATATATTGGAGCACAATACATGTGCATCTCTACACTTCCCTTATTAATTAGTATCACATTTTTAAAACTAGCGCTAAAAATATGTTAGTAAAATAAATTAATTTTGAAATGTAAGCAATTTCATGAAATTATTCGTACAACTATTCATTTTCAAAGAAATTGAATAAATAAATGTATGTGCATTTATATAGTTTCTACTATTAGTTGTCAAAAATTGCTAATGTTATCAATCCACTAATTTCCATTGTATACTAGTAAAGGGTTGTATACTACTGGGGGGGATTTGTACCATTACCATTGTATACTATAAGGGGACAAAAAACTTTACAATGTCAATGTTATCCTCTATAAAAAGGGTGCAAAGATTTGAGAAGAGCATTGATTGTATAGACTCACTTTAACATGAACATAGGCTACTCATAAACCTCAAAAATTATCTAATATGTATTTCATTTCTTAAGTTATTATAATAAATAGCATATAAATTAAAATAAATAAATAAATGCGTGATATTACATTGTTTAATAAGGATTACAGTATATAGTACACATTTTCTTAGTAACCCAGGGAAAAAGTAATTCGTTAAGTAGATTATAATTATCTATTTATCTATATTTTTTTGCTATTAAATTTCTTTTGTGTGTATTTTGTTTCCATTTAAAAATAAACGTTTTCGTTAAAGAAATAGGAACAATTTTTAAATATTTTATAATAAAAAGAGAATACAATAAGCCACGGGTCTTCCTCAATATGTAGAAACGATGAAGAATTGTAAAATTTTGATAAAAACTATGAAAATAATTGTACTATTTTATTTTCGTACTATCGTTGTTAAATTTCTTTTCTGTGTTTCTTGTTTCCATTTAAAAATAGACGTTTTTATTAAATCAATAGGAAATATTTTTAAATATTTTTATAATAAAAGAATAAAATAAAAACGACTGCTGTCATTTCTTCCTAAAGAAGTAGAAACGATGAGGAAATTGTACCATTTTGATCAAAACGATGAAAATAATTTGTACAATTTTATTTCCGTACTATCGCTATTAAATTTATTTTTGTGTGTTTCTGTTTACAGTTAAATATATACGTTTTTTTATTAAATCAATAGGAACTATTTTTAAATATTTTATAATAAAAGTATAAAATGAGAACCACCGCTGTCATCTTCATCCTCAAGAAGTAGAAACGATGATGAAATTGTACAACTTTTATTTTTAGTATTATAGCTATTAAATTTCTTTATTATGTTGATTCCATTTAAAAACAGACGTTTTTTATCAAATCAATGGGAATTATTTTTAAATATTTTATAACAAAGAATAAAATGAGAACCACTGCTGTCATCTTCTTCCTCAAGTAGAAACGACGAAGAAAAGGACGAAGGGGAGAAGCAAATAAACAAAAACACTGCATGAAGACTGATCGGCTATTTGAGATGGAAATCTCTGGAGAGCTAAGAACAGATCTCTCTCCAAACCTGCCATCAACACGAAGAACACCTGAAGCTCTTTCTTGCAAACGTGTGGTGCTCAGGCATCTGCGACTGGCGTTTCAAAGGATACTAGTCTCTCTCTTTTTTTCCTCCTGTGTTCCTCTGTGGAACTGTTTTGTTTTTACTTGAAACGTGGGATGGGAAGGGGTTAACGAAAAATAGAAAGGAAAAAGGAAAGAAGGAATCACTCGACGATTGTTCAAAGTCTTTCTACCGTTCCCTTCAACCTGTCTTCGAACTTTGGGTTTCTGGTCGATTAATTTTCAGAAGAGTTGTTTCCAACTGTTTTCCTATACGCTGAAGAAAAAAAGGCGAGACGATGCTATATTTCTCGCTTACAATAAAAATAGAAGCATTTTGCAGAGAGGTATGGGTTAAAAATGGGAGAAGGTTTCATTTCAATTTAGTTGTGCTCTTCTTTCGTCCTTGGAGAGGGTTAGACCATGAATTCTTAAAATATAGAGATTTTTAACCTTTTATTTTATTTTCTAACTTTTTAAAAAGGCATTCCAGCCTCGGTGTGTATTTAATGCTTGAATTAAAATATTCAAACAGTAAAAAGTGTGTTAGAAAGCTATTTGCTACAAACACTGTCAACAAAGAAATCCAGAACTTTTTTGGCACTCAATAACAGTTATTAATGTGGCCACATCTATTTTAAATGCGGAAGCTATCGATACCTTTAAAAATAGCATCGGTGTGTATTTATTGTTTTAATTAAAATATTCAAACGGAAAAAAAAATGTGTTAGAAAGCTGTTTGCAATAAAAACTGCCAACAAAGAAATCCGAGAACTCACCTACATATTTTTGGCATTCAGTAACAGTTATTAATGTGGCACATCTATTTTAATTGCAGAAATTATCCATATCTTTAGAAAATAGCATCATGTGTATTTATTATTTTAATTAAAATATTCAAACAGAAAAAAATGTGTTAGAAATCTAGAAGCAATAAACACTGCCAACAAAGAAATCCGAGAATTAGGCCTATTTTTGGCACTAATATTTCAATAATATTTTGTTATTAATATGGCACATCTCTTTTACATGTGGAAGCTATCCATATCTTTAGAGAATATTCAGAAAGAGTTATATAATAATAACATTTTATATGATTAATAGGCACTTAATTTATAAGTCAATATCTGGTTTGTCACTCTACGGTCATTTTGTGCACACTTTTGGGCTAATTAGACCAATATCTACAGTTTAACGGGGATTCCAAACCACTCACAAACCTTCATACCCCAGCCAATATTCGACCCTGAAGCCTATGGCACCAAAGCCCAGAGAGCTAGCCAATTGGCCATCAAGCCGCTTATAAGTCAATAACAAATATTTAATTTAATATATTTTGAAATCCAAACATTTCAAACTACTTAAAATTAATAAAATATATATTTTAAGCCACACCTTTCACTCATTCAAATAAATTCCTCTTTGACAATGAAACTGCTATAAAAATCATCACACCATACATCCCAATTTTGAATCTTCAAAATTCGCTTATCATAATGAAAAATAAACACATCACTACGGTTTTTGCAGCGAAATAAATTCAACCCTTCTGCTGTCATGCATCCAGAAAGAGGTCCACAAATGATGGAAGCCAAAAGATTCATCAAACCCATCCCACCGATAGCTTGGCAATTGGGGAAATTTCTCACTCCACTGGATTCCGTTAATACTTTAAGCAAACTTTAATTTCCCATTCTGGTGGACTGATCAGTTATCGATCATGGGATATAGGGAATAAGGGGAACTGTGTCCGTTTTCATTAAAGTTTGCAAGTGGGGGGTGGTTGGGGGGACGTGGAATTGTTGCGCATGCGTTCTCTGTGGACGTGCCACGTGACCTGAATCCCGAAAAGGGCCTCGTGAAGCAAAAGGAATGCGAGCCAATGTCCACCGATGAGTGTGCCGCCGAGCGAAAAATTGTTATTGTCCACCCCCAAAGGGGCGCCGTTAAATCATGGGGTATTATTTGCAGTTCTGGACCCTGTGTTTGTCAGCGATGGACCACTTCATCTTTTTTCTCGGTTAATGATTTGGAAAGCATCTGCTATCAACATGGAATGATGTTGAATGCACACTGTTGCACTAAACTTTTTTAAGATTAGGTTACTGATGGACTAGCAGAGGGAAAGATAATGAAAGTTATATTGCCTATACATATAAATATTATTGTATAGCAACTAGCTTGTGTATAATTTTTTATGGTAGTTATTTGGGTTATTTGCTTGACAATTGTTTGTTAAAGTTGCAGAAAACGTACAATGAAATCGAAGTTAATTAACTAATATTAAATAATATGTAAATATGTATATTTATGTTATAACAGGTAACATTAATAGTCTATTGTTAATTGTATATCATTAACGGTACAAGATAATAATCTTGGATAAATTAAGTTGCATATTAATAATATAACTTTAATTTAGTGTTACTGATTGTTGGGTATTTAATTCAAGTTTATTAAATTTTACCCCTTCAGTTTTAGTACTTCTAGTGGTATTAATTTTTATGGTGGTATATATTTTTGTTTTATTTTCTAGGGTGATATATATTTTGTTTATTTATTTTATATGGCGGTATATATTTTTGTTTGAAAAAGACGCTGTTTCGTAAGTTGGTAAATAATAAAAAATATAATTAAAAGGTCCTTAGATGGATAGTGTGATAGAATGTTGGTATAATGACAAAAAAAAAAAAAAATGTACTGACAGAAAAAATATTTCACAATTATTTCTTTTTAAAATTAGTTATACGTTTTTAAATTAATTATATTAATCTCACGTACTTTCACTACTTTTTAAAAGCCTTTGTTATAATTTCATAATTTGTGTTTTTAGAATTAGCATACGATCTATCGTTTAACACCAAACTATTAAAGTTTAAAATTAAATAATTGACCAGCCTTAACTAGAATTTTAAATTTCTATATGTTTTTACAAACTAGCTTCGATTGTGCTAATAGATCATGAGGATGCATATCCAATAACAATCTCTAACCCACTACCAGTAATATATCACAAAGATATATGCACGTAAAAATCAGGTGCATCATTAGAAACAATTTTAATTTTTATAAATCTAAATTTTTGCAAATCAATGATTGATTTGAATTGATTAGTGAATGGAACTATGTTAGATAGGCCAAGAATAATTTAATGTCCCATTATATTTTATTACCATTTCTTTTTTAGGAATCCGTTATAATCCCAAAATTACCAGGTGACAGAAATCTAATTATTTTTAACTAACTTCACATTTTTGCCGTTTGATTGAAGACTAGTTGATAAAATTACATCAACTAACGATCAACCCACGTTAAAATATGTCATTTCTGTTGCTCCATAAAATTAGACATATTAAGAAAAACAATTAAATTTTTATGTAATTTTAATAAATTACTAAAATGATTTTTATCAAAAGCTTTAAAATAACACCGAATTTTTCTGATAATAACTTTTGTTTACAAGAACTAAAATTTAATATACAGACACCCATTTATCATTAGTATATTGATAATTTGTTAGCCTAATTTTAACTATTCTATTTATCATGAATGGCGAACGACTAATAATCATGATGGCAGATAC